>JAQIXA010003057.1:0-15288 GCA_034699045.1 Nanhermannia cf. coronata Gr-Ori-00579 | reverse complement strand
GAGCCACCATTTTCGAGTTATCGTGCGACATCACACACACAAAAATCAGAAGAAATTGTAATAGAGAAGAGAAATTATTTTCTGACCATTTTCAAATTTTGATCTTGATTGCAATTTAGTCTATTTCTAGTCTAATTTTTCTAAAAATTTCAGACCCCTTGGTATATGCTTGTACATTTCCATTTGAACAAATTCTTTAGTTAAATTGAGTGCGAATTTTTGCTTTTATATACTTATAATTACATACCTAAAAAATGCTTAAACATTTAAAATTTTAAGCATTTTTTAGGCTAATTTTTTAGGTCATGTTTGATTTTGAGAATAAATCTCAAAATTTTAGGTATGAATAGTAATATTCTATGTCAAATTGTATTAGGCCAATTATTGTAAATAATTGGTCTAAATTTCATAAAGAAAAGCATATACCTATCTGTAGCAAAAAATTTAGAAATAATTTAGAGTACGTCTGTTATATAACCAGCTTTTTTATGGAAAATGTGTGCAGGATAATGACATAGTACAAGTATTACAACCTGACTATCTGCATAAGCTCTGGGAATTCTCGAGGGTATTAGACATTTTTTCTCATTTATTTCAAATTTCAAAATTATGCACTGTAGAACGGAATAGAAATTCGAGAATCTAGGTAGGTTCCATGTATAAGTAGGGTACCATGAGTAAGCTTGTATTGTATTATGTTGGATATGGATAAGGTATCAAATAAGTCTCAAGTTTCAAGACAAAGACTTAATTTTGAAGAAAGTCTTCGAATTTCATGCTTTCTCTACTTTCTCCATTGTTTTTTACATCACAAAAACTCGCGTTTTACTTAATTTTAAATTCAGAGCTTGTACTTCATACTTCATAGTACTAGTATGTATGTGTTTTGTGTGCTATTTAGAATTGATATGTTGTAAATTAGACAAAAAGAAGTGAATTTTATATCCTTACTTGATCACATGCTCTTTTTTGACTGAAACAACTCTATTAAATTGGTCAGGTGGAATTCAAAGGTTAATAGATATGTAGAAGGAAAAAAGTGAATAAAAAGTGAATAAATTCGAGCTTTATCAACAATTTCATCTGGTCTTTTTTTGAAAGATTTATTTCAACCTGACCTTAACATTTTAGTAAGTATGAGGGTTTTTTTAGCACTAAAATAAAAAGTTTAATAAAATATGAGTATGCATAAAGTTTCCTTTCTTTTACTCGTACTTGAATTCTTACTTATCTTGGAATTTCACAAATTTTAGATACATCTAGGCTCTAGTGCTTCTGGTCCTATAAACTAAGGATAAGAGTGTTAAAATACACTATAGATAGGTATGTAAAGATTAGGTAACTGTTGAATTCTTGGAAAGTTTTAAATCTAAAAAACTGAAGAACGATTTCTTAGTAAAAAAAAATACAGCAGATACCTTTTACCTTTACAAAGTAATAAAATACTTGGAACTAAAAAGTTCAAGATTTATTAGGTTTTTTTATAGAATAAGATCAAATTCAAAAAGGCTTTTAATGTTTCTTTGAGTCATTTATCATAAGTCATTTATCGTATTAAATTTTGTAAGAATATATTTGGCGAATCGAAAGTACCAATTTTATAAAAATATGACTTTAAAATGACATTAAAAAGCTAAACTTGAAATGGATTATTTCGAAGGGAATTTTTGATTTTTTTTTCAATAAAGTTTTCAAGTCCCAAATGGTCCAGTTTTATAAAATCAAACTAGAATAATGTAAAAAGATTATTCAGACTTTAAAGTCAAAAATCAATATCTAAAATACATAAAATTCCCTTTTACGAGCAGTTGTATGATCACTATATTTATAAAGAGCACAGCAGGCTGCATTATTTATAAAACGTTGACCAGTGACTTAAAATCTTGCATTTTACGAGTAAACCAAGCAAAAAATGTAACCCTCTTATTATGGTTTGGTAAAATTTATAAAATGTTTGAGCAAAATAGGGGACTATTTATCATTTTTAACGAAATTTTGGAGGAAAAGTCTAAGTACCTTATATATTTTGGAGACCATTGAATTTTTTTCTTTAAACTTTTTCATTATACTCGTTTGTATATCTGTATACACATGTACATAAGTTGATGGAAAATACTATTAGAGTAGGGTACTATTAGAAAAGCCAATGCTCTCAAGGGCTACTTAATTATTCATTTAGTCTTGCCAGTTGCCTGCCAAGTCTCCAACTTTTCGACTTTTCCTCTCTGGATCAATTCGACCCTACCATTTCAAATTCAAAGTTCCATTTCAATTTCAATTTAATGACTCTTAATGGACATAAATATATATACTAATCTAGTTCTATTCTAGTAATGGATACTGTAGTACCATAATATTACTGATATATTATGCAATAACAATATCTAGTAGAGAAGCTAATGGTCAAAGTGAAAGTCCAAAACCCACAAAATTAGGATTGAGTGAAAGTGCCTTATAAATAAATTTATAAATTTTAGATTTCCCATTTCCCACAAACAAGCAAAGAAACATTTGGGTAATTTCATCTTAAATTGAGATTCATTTTGCCATAAACTTACCTAATCTTTTATTAAAAATATATTTTCAAGTCCATTATCAGTGTCCATTTCTCAAGATTTTACTCGAATAAACTCTAAATCCTAAATGCAAGACAATAGAGAAATTTTGAGATTTTTATGAAAAAAGTATCCTTTCTTTATGAATACGAGTATGTGTATGGGTCAATAGTAGTATAGTAGTAATTTAATGAGTCATTTAAAGCCTTAATATAATTGAAACAGTCAAAGTGTGAAATATTTATGCATTTTGGAACAAAAAAAGTTCTCGTAATTTATCCTTAAGCGATTAGTACTGGTAAGTAATTTAAAAGGAGGGTAAAATTTTATTGCTATAAATCTTTTCTTTTATATCATCAGATTAGAGTAAAATAAAATAAAGAATTTCTTAAAATTTAATACTGTAAACTGTACACACACGATAAATTGCCTAAAAAACAATAATTTATACGATTATACAACTCTTTAGTAAATGCCTTTTTCACATAAATAAAGTCTTTAACTTTATTGATGGATATCGATCCTAATTAATCATTCAAATGTAATAGTTTTATAGCTTGTATTTAGTACCACATAGTTAAATAGTTTTATAAATGCTTTAAACAGCAATTATATGGATTATTTTACTTTATTTTATCTTACGAGGAAACATATCTTGCTGTAAGCCATTAACCTTGATGCAAGTGCCTTTTACAAAATACAATAAATGACTTATTTAATTGTTCGATAACCTCATTTCTTAATTTCATAGTTTCTTGAAAACCACAGTTTTTGTTCTACTGCCTCCTGGCCAAAAAGCATCATTTCTGAATGAAATGAATTTGGAATCCTACAAAGTCAGGTTTATTAAAATTCAGAGTCTTTGTATTTCTCGAAAAACCACGAGATATTTTTGTGAAATTGACAAAAAAAGGTCACGTTCCTTGGGTTCTCGATAAGATAAGGCATCTTTTTATATGACTATGTCATATATCAAGATCAAGATCCAGGAATACAGCAAGATCTGTTCCCTTGTAAAATACAGGTTTAGATATTTTATACAATTTTTAATACATAATTTTACATATTATTATATTATATAACATATTATACTCATAATCATCTAGTTTTATTGTCTCAATCTCAAAAGATAAATATACTTTAGGGAAATATTTTCGACTATAAATCTCTCTATATAATATCAGAAATGGTAAAAGTTATAGGGGTAGATAACAAATGGATTTTATAAAGATTTTTCTACCATAATTTCCCTAGGTATAGTTTGTATTACAGATACTGTATAGTAAGTAGGTAAGTATAAAAAGAATTTTTATCTTATAAATATTTACAAAGGAAGAAAATTCAAAGGAATTTTAAATATTTTATTGTTTACATTTGAGCTAATAAAATAAATTTTCGATTTTGTTCTTGTTTTGTCACTCACACATAATACTTACCTTTAAATCTATAGTTTATGTACTTACATAAACATTATACATAACAAGATGTGGCATGCAGGATTGTAATTTTATAGTAATATCACTTGGCATTATTACTCAAGTTATCTTTTTCAGTGTCGTGTCAAGTCATAAGTTTTAGAAGATACTTTTTAAATTGTAATAGATTTAGAAGTTAGGATTGTTCTTTTTGAAGCTACATAAATTGTTTTTTTTCAAAGTCAAAAGGATCATATCTGTTGAGGGTAATTCATATTCATATTATTTAGAGGTCTATTGACTTGCTGTTGTTGCATTTGCTGCATTTGTTGTTGTTGCTGGTGTTGTTGTTGATGTGTCAGAGGTTGAAAATGATATGAAGGGTACTGTAGTCCAGGGTACTGGGGTTGTTGGTTTTGTCGAATGAGCTGCTGTTGATGATTCTCACCCATTGAATCCATCTGATAGACTAATAAACCTAAATTTACATAACTTGTTACTTTATTCAATTTAAATTAAATAGATGCCTAGTATTTTTATGTCTAGTAGAAGGTAATCTAATACTAAATATGTATTTCTAGGTCTATTCTAGAATTCTAAAATTCACTGATCAAATAGACTTAGGATTAGATAGAAAAAGTTTGTAAAAATGTGATATCATTTTATTTCAATTACCTAATAATAAAGGGAAAATTACAAAAAAAATTAAAATCTCAATTTTGAGATTAAAGATAAAATTTTGAAGCCTTCTTTACAAGCAAGTGCATTTTTTGCCTAATTTTTTAGGGAAATCCGAATTTGAGAAAACTCTGCTGAATCGAACTAAAGTTTTTTAAAGTCTGGTAAAATTCTCACATAAAGCAGTTTAGGTACATGTTTCATAAGATATCTTAATAAAATACCACGAAAACTTTAGACATTTATTGGATGTAAATGTAATAAGTGTCAAATTTTCTTGGTATTAAGTAGCCAGGATTGACGTACGAATATTTTTAACATTTGATTAAAGTAGGTAAGTACTATATAACTGTAATACGAGATTTTGATCAGTTTTTCAAGAAATTTGATAAAATTAGAGTAATTGAAATCGATATATTAGATATATTTCAAAAATTTACCAGTTTGGTAGGGTTTCAAAGGGGCCGGATTATTTGTTTGCATATTTCGGCAGTCAGTCTCTCCATCGAGTTCGCGATGGAAAAAAAACAAAGTCCCCAAATAAGTACCCGCAATAAAAGTCTGTATGACGATTTCTCGGACAGCAGATACTCTAAAATAATCGTAAAAAAATGTAAAAAATGGTCATGTCAAAGGTCATAAATTCTAATTTACTTTCTCTGGTATCTGAGGGGGGTACCTGACCAGACCATCTTTGTTACCTATATAAACAGATTGGAATATTTTAAACATGAATTTAGAATACACTAATGTTCTGTATAGATAAAAGATAAAAGATAAAGGACAACAAACTCACATAAACCGAGTAGTATATCTGAATTATCGAGCCATATAGTTGAATGAGTAGTAATGTAATCGCCAGCCATTTGAGGAATCTTCTGGCTCTCTGCCCAAAACAACAACAAAAAAAATGAAATAAAAAAATTGTATAATATTTTATTCATTTAGGTACTTACTACGTACATGCATAGAGTACCCTACTATCTACAATCTACAATCTACTGTGCATGTATCTACATATTATAAAGATAAGCTTATTATGGAGAAAACATGCATAAATAGATAAGGGATCCAGGCTCAGGCTTATTATTTAAATTGAAAGAGATGTTTAGATTTACGAATTTTGCATATCAAGTAGCATAGGGTACTTACTTATGCTATCGACTGTAATACTATAGTAGAATAAACAATCGAGAGTTCAAAGTAGAGATTTTGTTACAAATTCTAATATCATTTTCTTCAAGACATATCTAATATCATATTCTTGGAAAGATCAAAGAAAATGGAAAGTAGTAAGTACATATTGCATAATATAAAGTATAAATTTACTAGTACCTATCTATATGTATAAGGGATTATAAATATCTAAAATAAATAGTAAGGTTTATTTACTTACTCTGAATGTAGCCCAAAGGATGAGAGAGCCAAGTGGAAGAAACCATATCAGGTAGAAAGTGTACAATAGGGAAGCGACGAGAACCTCAAGAAATAAATAGAAAAATAAAAGAAAGCTCCAAGGTCAATTAAGAAGGACTACTAGGACTAGGACTAGAGTATCCTAACTTGTACTATGTACCTATGTTTATCGATCATCTTGATCTAGATCTATCTATCCACATTTTAAATTCTATTAAGAATCCTCTCATAAAAATATATGGATTTTTTACAACTTACTTTCTCTATCAAGTCTTGTTTTTGAACAAAAAATTATATACCTATCTATTATCTGTATTGATAGTAGTACTATCTAAAGATAAGTAGAAATTGCTTACAAATCGACTACAATTATTTGGATTCTTGTCAAACCTTTTCAAATTTCAAACTAGACTAGGTACTTTTTAGATGCAATAAATATCTATAATTTATACAAAAAAGATAAAATTTTGAGATTTTGAAGCCTTTTTCAATAGCAAGAACCCTATTGAGACCCATTTATTACAATATAGACTTGCAAAAAATCAATTTGTCCCTTATATAGTGTAACTCGGATTTATGGACTATTTATTTATAATATAATTCATCCGAGATGCATAAAAATAAATTAATTTATCTCAGCTTAATAGTTTATATAAGGTAGGTACTAATAAATTTTTTGTCAATAATTGTACAGATACATATTTGAGAATTAAGGCTAAAATCAGATTTTTCAGGACAATTCAAATGAACAAGATTTTGCCGATTTTTGTCGATATCTCTTCTAGCGAATATTTTACACTGATTTCAATTGAGATTAGTAGCTTTCAAGTTTCAAGGTTTGAAAGTACCATATAAAGAGATTCTGTCTATAGATATACTCGTAGAACTAGACTTGAATGAATAACTTTATAACTCAAGTACTAGGATACTATTCAAGCATGAATAGAATAGATAGAAATAAAAAAGATAAATTGTGTCTACCTGATAACCTTCGGTTGTGGCAAAAGTAAATCCCATCCAAAGTACAGGGAAGCAAGTGTAGAGAAACAAAAGTCCAACTATCTGCAAAATTTATTGGAAAAAATGGTTTCAAAATCGATAATAATACCATTATTAAACATTATCTATGAAATCTCCCAATTAAATATTCATACCCTACATGTAAGATACCTACGAGTATTTGTACTACTACTAAAACTATTATTTGTATTTGTATTTGCAGAACTTACAATATTTATTATCGCACCACCAATAGTTAATTTATACAGAGGTACACAACAACACATTTTGGATTTCCAAAACCGAAACTAAACTTTAGCAATACTTTTTGGCAGTTAAGTATAAGTTTTCCTATCTATAACAGATTACATTTTACACATTGGATTTTGAGCAAAATACAGATAGAACAAGATATTATATCTAGATTATGAAATTGTGGATTTGGCCTATGGTTTTTTGGGGTTTCTTGAGAAAAATATAGCTCTCAAACCTTTTTCTCACGTATTAATTATAACTTTTTTGTTATTTATTGGTCATCATTATCATGAACTGGAAGTAATCGAAGGACTTGGAAAGGGTTAAGTAGAGCTGAAGAAAGGCTTCTTATGTTCTTTTTAGCCCTTATGAGAGCCGGGGAACAAGATGTTGAAGAAACTTTCCGAGATAAGAATTCACACTAGACTGACTAAACCCAACTGAACTGCCTACTTTTTACTTTTTTGGGGTAAAATCGAGAATTTTAGAACTTTTCAAAGAACCAAATGCATTATTACTATTCCTATACACAGTAGGTATTATTATAAGAGAATTGCGCGCACCAAAACCAGACTCTCAACTCTCATCTGGTATATTTATGGTTTGAATTGAAGGTATAGTAGGGTACTGTAGTACACAGATACTGCTATAAGGGAACCTAGTATGTTCAAGTTATAGAATGGACAAAAAAATCGGTTTGAAGTTCGGTTCGGTTTTAGATGGTACATACATACATAGTTGGAAGGTACTTGTACCCTGTATTCGGGATGGGTTTTTGGTCCTCGGATTCTTGGTTCCTGGAGCTGCTAAGTTAGTGGTTGATTCAACATAAGTATAGTGGGAAAATACTCGAAATAATGTATTTTATATGGGTATATTCACCAGTATTTTCTCCAAAAATCCTTACATTCATTGTACCCTCCTAGTGCTACTAGTTATTACTAACAAAATGCAATGGTAAGGCAAAAACTGGCCGGAAAACTCGTCGAATATTCTATAGAAGGGGACATCGAGAAGCATTCAAAACCTTGGATAACTTTTTTCCTATATCATCCTACCTATATGAAGTACCCTACCTATATGGAGAAAGTTCTATATTTATAGATACCTAATAAGAGAAAGTATCAGAGATATAAAAAAAACCTGCTTTTTTCAATTCAATGAGTTTTTTTCAGTTTCTTAAAATAAATTAGGTTTTTATTAGTTGTAAGGGACTAAAATTTTAATTCTATTTTTATTAGTTAAACATTGATAGTTTTGAAGCAAATTTTTGAAATTTTTTTTAATTTTTGATGATTTTAAGTCATTTTTCCTAATTTGATAGGCAAAAAATGTTGAAAAATTTAAAAATTCATAACCTTGATATTGAATTTGTAGGATACTTAATATATTTGAGATTCGAAAAATGAGAATGAATCTCCTTTTCAGGACTCTGTATAAAGTCCCCATATAAGTATAGATAGATTTCTGTGCGCCTGTGGACTAACTTTAAGTCTAAGGCATTGAATATACTTAAGTACCAAGTAGGTACATACATGGTTATAAAAACCGATTCAGCATCTTTCTACTATGTATTCTTATTCTTATTCTTACACTCTTATGTAATATGTAGTTTATATGGACTGACTGGTATGACAGAATGAAACATGAAATGGAACAAAAATTTCGCCAGATTTTTTTTTCTTATAACATCCATTTCTATTGCAAGTTGTACAAGTGAGCTCCATTTCAAGAATTCAAGAGTTTTTTTCACAACTGCTGAATGATTTAATCAATTATGTCATTTATCTTTTGTCAACTACCCAAAAAAAAGAGAGAAAAAACTCGATGGGCCAAATAAAATTCGATGATGTAAAGTACAAAAAATACCCAGTTATTTCATATGATATCATAGCCAGTACAAATGCAACTGATACATTATATACTTAAGGATTCGATAAGCAAAAAAGAGTTGAGAAATGCTCGGATTTTTGATGATGATTCAACTTAGTTTTTTTAAATGGAGAAAGTTGTAACTTTCTCCACCCTTGATCCTTTCCTTACTAATTTTACGTTGTACTTTTTATAAATCTTTTGAAACTTTTGAAACTTTTCTAGCATATAAGGAAAGGATATTAAAAATTGCAAGTGACTCGAAACTTGCTTCAGAATTTAGTTTGTGATCTATCTAGAATCCATTCATTCATACATGACTGGCTGGTAGCCAATCCAAAATGTCTTGGGTATTTTTGATGATTATAGGCAAGTACATTGACTAGCAAAAAAGACAGGAAAGTGTAGGTTGTACTAGGTTTATAGGATTTTAACCACAAGTTAAGCAATTTTAAGCACCTTTATTTACTATCTAACTTCAATACTTCGGTGCTACATACATAGATACTATAGGTACCAAGTACCAATATGTAGGTAGTAGGTAGATGATGGCCAAAAAGCGTAGGATAATGATAATGTCTTCTATTTTTCTGATGCTGGTCTCTTTATGTTTATGCTTCATTAAACCTAATGGAATGAGAGAACAAAAAAGGTTCAGCAGGCCTGAAATACTCTTATCGGCCTTTATTTCATTTCCTTTTGTCTTTTTTAGTACTCCTCCCCTTCTAAAATACTCCATCATCCTGGTCATGATTAGCCTGAATTCATTGAAAATGAGCCAAAGAAGAATTCTCATTTCTTATCCCTTAAACCAAACAAACTTTGAAATTTCAGACTCTTTTGGAATGATTTTGAAACAATTCTACCTAAAATATTTTTTAATTTAGGTAGGTAAATTAAAAACCCAAAATTCAGTCTATCCTCAATTACTAGTCCTTGTTTTATATTTACTCAAATTGGAATTTTTGCAGAAATTTTTGCAAGTTTGCAAAACATTTAATATACCTAGGATTATAGGTTTTTAGATTTGATTATTTGTTCAATTTTTGGCTGGTTTGAGCGAGCTTTTTTGATGACCATGATGGTGTTTTGATTCATCTTCTTCTAGGAATTTAAAGCTAAAATATTCAAGGTCGATATGTAGCAATTCTAGCTAGGTACTTATGTGACTTTTTAGTAGTTAGTAGCTGGAAAAGATTTCTAGATTTGAGAAATCACACGAAAAGTTGAGTGGAGAAAGTTCCAGTTAAAGAGTTAAGGCTAAAAGCAAGTTGATAATGTAATGATATGAAATTTAGTTAAAGTTAAAGGGTTAACTTTTAATGTGAAAGGAAATTCAGAATAATTGTTCCATGAAGATAATTAGATTCTCTTCAGGCTTGCTCGTTTTTCAGCCTTTTTGTTCAATTCACATAAGCAAGAGTAGTAAAGTACAATAGAACTCATGGGGAAAGTAGGAGAAAGCAGAGAAAAAAGTTTTTAACTCTTTTTGGGCGTTTTTACTTTTCTCCCATTCTCAACTTAATATACATATTTTATTATAAACAGTACAATGGTAGGAATTACAGACATTAAGCCCAAACTAATAAAGTCTAAAGATCAATTTGCCCATTTTAACTCTTTTTATGGGTCAAAATTGGCTTACCTATATCTACTAATTTAAGCTCAAGGAACAAAAATTTAAGGCTCATAAAAGACAGAAAACCTTTAGTTCTAATTTCAAAATTATTTTGAGTTTTTTTAGGATATTTCCACTTGATTGGTTAGTTTTAGCCAAGATTTGGATCAAAAATTGGATTACTTATTAACTATCCGAGACAAAAATACAGATCAAGAACTAGAGCAAGAACTTTTATACTTTTGCCTTGTACATTACATAAGGAAATATATAGTACAAAAAATCGCTACAAAAAAGAATTGAAGAAAGTAAAAGTTATTTTATGTACTAGTACCTACTAGTACAAAGATATGTATCGAATAGAAAGGAAATGAAAAATGTTGTGTCAAGATTTGAACATAAAATGATGATGGCTTTCTCTACTTTTATTTTTTTACAATTTTCCCTTAAACCTACAGCTATACTACAAGAATTTAAGTGTATATATGTATAATACTAATAGTAGGTACTAGGTACAAGGAATTGGCAAACCTTTGAACATATTCATCCATTTTTTACCCCCTTGATGATGATGATAATGCCTACAAAAGGATTACTTAAACTTTAACTATTTACCTTAACTTACGAGTATATACATAGATACTAGTACTGATATCTGTATTCAAAGGAGATAAAAAATATAAAGTAAAATATCTAATATTTATATTACTTCCTTCTTTTTTTCATAGAAAACTCAACTTGCTCAAACTCAATCTTTTAAAGTAAACATATTCCAAGGATCCTTTCATCATTTCATTACAGATCTCCTTTATTATGTTTACTTAATACTACAGACTACACAATATACTTCTTAATTTTGTATTAGTATTAACTGCAGTAATTTGTAATAAAAGTATCCTACTCTGTTCCTAGGAATAACCTAGTTCAATATTGTGCTCATAAATGAGAAAAAGCTTGCTGGGAAAAGTTCATTATATTTTAGCCTTAAAATTAAATAGGTACGAGTATTTATCCTTAGTACTTTGTAGTATCTATAAATCTCATTAATATTTCCTTCAAAATTTAAAGTATGTATTTGAATTTTGATGTATCCTACTATGGTACTGTACCGACTGATCCAAAAACCGAATGATACAATACTGACTGATCCAATACCGTCTGATCCAAAATAAATACCGAATGGTAAAAATATATAAATGATATATAATCTGCCTCTGCCTATTAGTGAACTTACATAATGTGTATATCTATCAGTACTTATAGCTTCAATAGATACCTCCGAAATAACGCACTACACTACACTACTCTTTCCTTTTATTACGTTTCAAAATTCCAAAAAGGTCATTTATATGCAGAGATAATTGAACATTTAGTTTTTTTATTCATATAAAAAAATTGTCCAAAATCCTACAGCTTGATTCCAATGAATTCGAGCTACTTATGTAAAAAGTAAAATCTCATTTTACTAGTTATTTGAATAAGCTGAACAAAGTCATAATTTACATAAAAGAACTATTAAAAGCATAGCCTATACAAAGTGTCTAGCAGATACTCGTGGATTCAAGTCTTATATTCGGTATAATCATTTGCCTTGAAAACGAAAATGCCTAAAACTAATATGAAAGTAATCAAATGCAAAATTAATTTGATTTATGAGATTAGGCTACTATGAACTTACACTTTACGCATAGTACTTCGTATTACTTATACGGTAATACTATCTATATTAGTAATTCTGATAAATATGAGCTAGATGGAAAAATCTCATAAAATAAGATAAAATAGACTAGAGTATCATAGTGATAATCAGCTTAAAAGTAATTTTATAGGTGCTCTACACTTACAAAATGTATTTAAAATTTAAAATTATGTAGTGCTAGTCGCTACTATCCTCCTACTATGTAGTAAAAACGTCACTTTAAATTATATTGTTATTTCAAGTTATAAGCCCTTCATAGTTACATTTTGGTTTTGACTTTTTGGGCGAATTGCAGCGATTAATTTAGATTTGAATTTTGAGTTTGAAGTTGAAGTGAAGTGGGGAATTTATAATAATTTATTTTCTAGAGGTACCCTATAATAAATACATGAAATATACATACTCAACATAGTGTATTTACTAGGTATTGTACATACACCTAGTATTATAGTGCAAAATATCAAAAGAATGAAATCGAAACTTTGCTCTTTGTCGCATTTCCCCTTCTACTTAATAATATGGCTTGGTTTATAGAAATAGATCGTTTTTGAAAGATTTACTGGTTCACAATGCCAAAAAAGTGCTTATGTTTGCTCTTTAAAAAATTCAAGTATACAATGTATTACGGTATAATATTTAAGTGTATACAAAGTACAAAAGGACCATTATAAGCCTATACAAGTTATACCTATATTGCATTATGGGAAAAATAAAAGTTGAAAATCAATAATTTGTAACAGAATAACAATAATAATATACCTAGACCCAGACTAGATACTTTTGAAAAGTTGGCAGAGTGTGACTTTGGAAATTTTGCAAAGTTTCAAAGTTTTTCGATTAGCAAGCAAGGTATATTCGAGGATCTGTAATCTGTACGGAAGTGTCCACTGATTAAAATATCATTTACAAGATTGAAATCTATTAGATTTCGTAATCCTAGATTACGAAATCTATGGATTTCAAAAATGAAATATTAACATTTTTTTGAGAAAATTGAATTGTTAATTGTATAGCCAATAACAGGAAAATTCTCAAAAAAAACCTTTGAAAATGTCTCTAACTTTTTAATTTCACATATTATTATTACATATACTGTAGAATTTTGCACAAAAATTTATTTTTCATAACTGAATTCAATAAAAATCTTGGTATGTAAAGTTTTTTAGAACTTTAATAAAAACTAATGCTAATTGTTTAGTATTAGTCCCTACAATTTCTAATTTTTCTAACAAATTAGATTCATTACATATAGTTTAGAGTTTGAGCGACAAGCTTTTAGTGTTTCTTTAAATGTGCGATACTACAAGTACTGATATTAAAGTAAATATACTTCGTGTATGTAACAGTCCTCGAGTAGTACTTATATGTAATAGCTATAAATATTTTTATCAAATAATGTGATCAGTTCATATTTCAAATACTTTTCCACACACATTTTTGCGAGATAAAATGTTAAATATGAAAGAGTAAGTAAAAGTACTTGTCCTAGCTAAAGATAAGGTCCAAATTTCAAATACTAAATTCATAAGGACTTTCTCCAAAAACTCAAAAGTACATTTTGATGTTGAACTATGTATGTTAGATATCTATGTATTTTTAGAATTTCAAAACTCAAATCTCAAAGTCCTCCCTTGAGAAATAATTCTCAGATTGGCACGCTAGAAACCAATATGAAAAAATCTGAGCCAATTCTCCCCTTTGAGTACATTGCATTTAAATTATCGATCCAGCTTAAGGATCAGTTCTGTTCTGTCGACGAAAAAGTTGAGTTCTCAAAAACTTTATACTTTACTTTCATTTTTTTCTGTGTGATTTTTGAATTCAAATTCACTTGAATGCTCTCAGAGAAAAGAAGTCGACTTTTCACTGACGATGAGATAGGATTAAATCAGATTTGATTTCTCTATAAGAGTAAATTGTTGAAGATGTAAAAAAGTCCCTATTACTGATATAGGTATTAGATAAGTATATAGTGCTAAGTACCTTGAAAAAAGCCTCAAATTCATATCTTAAGACTTTTTAAGTACAGTCAGTCAGAGCAAATGACTTTCATGATGAGAATACTGATAGTTAAGTTAAGCTATTCATTTTTTCTAAATGAGACCCAGAAATTTTTTTAAACGAGACTCTGCTAATGACTTTTTTCTCAAAAATTTATCTTGTTAAAGGAAAGGAAAGGAACTATACTACCTATGATTCGATAGCTTAGGAACGAAATGGGACGTAGTGCCCAAAATACCTGTCTGTTGATAAATCAAAATTTCAGAACCTACCAGTCTTAAAAATATAAAGTTCATGTATTGTATTATTCATATAAGTATTATTATTCATCATATTTATTATTATTGTATTATTCATCTCTCCAAGGAGCTAGGTCACTCAAATATTTTCTCCGTTCTAAGTTAATTTTCAATTAAAATTAGATTGGGGGCCATTCGGCCCTTTATATCATTCTGTTCGTTGATAGTTCATATATATTATTTTGAAAAGTAAAAATTGTTATTTCATCTCTACTATTCACCATCTAAAAATCAAAATTATCCTATTGACCAAGCAAATTCAATCCAACCATAAATGAAAATCAAAATAATTCATCAACTTCTCATGGTAACTCTAATCTTAGATGATTTTATCGAAGAAAGAACTGAATTGAATAGCATACTAGTCAATCGTAAGTCCTCGGAAGCTGATTTGGCCATACCCGCACCATTCGGTCGTGGAGAAAAACCCTTACCCTTGGTTCAAATCTTCATCTTGTTCAGCATTTTGACTGTTCCCTGT
>JAQIXA010003056.1:0-15288 GCA_034699045.1 Nanhermannia cf. coronata Gr-Ori-00579 | reverse complement strand
AAAAAATTGATGTTCAAAATTGGGTTTTTCCGATCTGGTGAGGTTTCAGAGCTGGTTGACTTTGTCATAGTCATAGTATAGTTATAGTACAAAAAAGATACTAAATCACAGAGATTCCAATAATAAGAACCTTTTTATTTGCATTTGTTTGAATTTTATTAGAATTTGAATCGAATGAGAATCAATTTCTAAAATTCTCTGCTCTCTCTTTTATAATTTTTCAATTTAGGACCTTTTTGATTTCGGATTTCAGAGGAACACGTTGGTCCTGAGCCCTGAGTCGTGTCCAAAGGTTAGGTTAATAATTAATCATTGTCATTTTATTCTATATACTTGTAGTTTTCCATGGTCCATAGGTTCGAGCTCACTTTGCCATTTTTCATTACTAAGCAACAACTGTTGCTGTTAAAATTATAATTATAAAACTTAGTTTGACTTTTGCAATTTATTTCTATTTAGGTTGAGGTGTCCAAGGGTTAAGTGTCATTCATCCCAGTTCTACTAGTCCCAGCCTCATTGTCTCATTTTTCATCGGTCAGTAATAAATAAGCATCTGTTTATTATTAAATTATTGTTAAATAACGGACTTCTATAGATGTAGATGTACGTATCTATTAAGCATTAAGCTTTTTTTGTAATGTCTTGTCACTTTTTCACAATCGAATCCTTATTGTTTCACTTTATTTTTATTCTTAGAAGTGTCCCAATCGTTATAATTGTCAAGTTTAATTAATAGTTTTTGAATCTCTAACTACTTTAGGTAAATCATTCCAATCATATTATTACGTATTGACTTACTTAAATAACCATTTTCCTCTTCCATCACTTTCTCTGTTTCTGTTTCTGTTAATTATAATTATAAAATAATTTAACTTTGGCAATTCTATTCTATTTAGGTTGAGGTGTCCAAGGGTTAAGTGTCATTGCATCCCAGACCCCAGATCTAGTCCCAGCTGCCACTTTGTATCATATTTCATCAGTAAATTAGGTATTTTTTGTCCTGAATTATTATAAAATATGTTTTGACCTTGCCAATTAAAAAATGATTAATTTATAGGTCATAGATTGAGATTTTGGTGAACGTGACCAGGGACCAAAAGTAAGATGGTGACATCATTAGCTAGATAATTCAAGAGCAAAGTGTCCAGCATATAATCCAGTGAAGCGCAGTTGTAACTACTGTTATTTTTTATTGGTAAGTAATTTGACGGTTTGTTTGTGACGATAATATTTTGATGTTATTTTACTCTATACTATTTTGAACATTATTATTGTAGTTCCAATATATAAAATATCTGTCTTAATTGATCTGGTCATGTCAATTTCGGGTCAGTCAGGTTTATTGACCCAACCTAATCTAACTCGTAATAGAAAATGTAAATTGTAATTATTAGAACTAATATCTAAATCGAAAAATTTATCTATATTCTAGACTCTGTTTATAAAAATTAGCATTTGTACCATCCATTGCATAAACAGAGTTTATATCTATTTTTATAAGGTAACTACTACCAAGACCAGTAGAATTAATCTACTGGTCTTGCTACTACTCTTCACCTTGTGAATGAATAGGGTTAAGGGTACCCTACTTTAAATGGAAGTTTTACTGTACATTTTACTGTACAGTATAGATCATCAATAAAATATAATTTGTAATTAATTTGATAATATGTAAGTCTATGGATACATTTAATTAAATTCGAGGAACGAAGTTAGAATTTTTTGATTTTCTGCTCTCTTTTGGCTGATATAAAAAATTTCGCCAATAACTCGACTTTTTTATTTTAAGATTGGTGAGAAAACCCTTGTCGAGTGCCAAAGATCGTGTCATTGTATTCAAGTTCCAGCTCTAGTTGTCAGTTGTCACTGTCATATTTAGTCACATTTCATCAGTAAGTATCTTTAATCTGTAATCTATGCATTATACTCGTAATATAAAACATTATAATATTATGTATAATGAAAGTTTGACTTTTTTGGCAAATATAAATAAAAGTGAGTTCTATTATATTTTAGGTTGAGGTGACCGGAGTAAGTGACAGTAATATGGGTGGCAATAATATCCCTCTTGATATCAAAATTCAGTTACCATTCGTTAATGATCCCACTCTTATGTAAGTACAATTAATTTTGATATCAAATGATTACAGTTAAACACGCTTATTGTGGCTAAGCTAAGTCTCTATTGCATATTTGCATATTTCTATATTATGCGTATATGTATAGGCAATAGTGTGTGATTATTACTAATTATTTGATTACTGATGATTCTAATTTTATACTATTCTGTAATAGAAAACCTCTCTGCCCAGAAGTGGACAACATGATCAATCATGGATGGCCTCTAATTTTCGCTGATTCTGCTATCACAACAGAAAAACTAAGCAGTTCTTCGTCAACAATAATCCAGAAACATAGAGGTTTTATCAAATCATATTTAAAGAAATGGATCGAAGAACTTGAATCCTTAAAGAAACAATTAAGAGAACTCAAATCAGAGAAAAGTAAAGAAGACAAGGTAGCCACTCAAACCAAAGAACAAGATGATTGCAATAGTAAAAACAGCAGCATGCCTGGTCTTGAAGGTGATGACGAGAACCTCTTGAGAAACCAAGAAATTGCCATGGGGATAATGGTGCGACTTCCCATCCAACGACTCTCTTCCTCCACTAATTATTTTAATGATGACTTTCAGTTTGACACATCTTCGGAATCATCGAGTGAGGAAGATTATTTCAATGATTTTGACGAATCAGATGATGAAGAAATCACAAGCCTCTCACTCATCTTCGAACTGGATTTTATACAAAACTTTAAAAGATTGACACCAACAACCCCTGACCAAATTAAAGAGAATAAGCAGATTGCTCTCTTCAATCAAGATAAGCTTGTTAAAATGAAGAACATTCTTGATATGGAGTATATTGGATCATTTAGAGGTTTAAAGTACGAGATTAAGAAAAATCTCACTATTATTGAAAGACTGATCGTAAGTGATGCCGTAAAAGAAAGTCTCCCGCTCCTCGCATTATTTGTGCTTTGCAAGGCTGTAAGTTTTCTAATGTTAATATTTTTATATTACATTATATTTTGAAATCTTACCTTATATCAGCTAGCTATATGCTTAATATGCTTTTAGGATAATGTGAAATTACTGGATACAGTCAACAAAGAGCTTTTGGTTATAGATGGATTTTATGCTGACGTATGATGATTTATTAAATTTATCTTTTTTTAAATATATATCTACCACTGTCATTCGTTGGCTCGCTCGAATGAATTCTAATCATTCTAATTAATCTAAGATATTCATTAAACTATAATGATACTAATCTTATCTTTAATCTTTTTAGATCATTCTCTTCGGGAAATTTTTCTAGTGGTGTCGTCGGTAAATTGGACCTGGACCTCTTATTAAATTATAAGATATATAGTAGATATAAATTAAAACTATTATTAAATATATTACCTACTATTATTAGATTTCAAATTATTAGATGATCTATTATTATAGATCATCTATTGTCAAACCAATTAATCATATAGCAAATACAAAATGAATAATTTAAGTAATATACGAGGGCTCGTACCAATATATTAATAAATTGATTTAACTCTGAATGTGAATATTATTTTAAACTTAAAAAGCTATACTATACATTACAATCCAATTCAATTTCCGTATTTTTAATTATTATATACCTAGTTATTTTTAACTCTGTTGTCTGCAAGTTTTAGCTTATCTTTAGTGATGTTCAGGTTTGTCAAAAATTTAAATACCCTATAACTAATATAGAACTACCTAATGATTTAAGGGCATATACAGATACGTATGTATGTATAACTACAATAGAAAAAGCCAATTATGTAATTATTTTGATTTTTTAATATAAAGGACACGACATCAAATTAATAAAAATAGTTTAGAATTAGATAAGTCATTTTATAAAATTTTTGGCATCATCTCTCTTCTTTTTGTTTTTATTAGTATTAGGAGGCATGTCGTAGACATATACAAAGCCAAAATTGTTAATTTTTGATAATCTCATTTTATCAATTGTCAGTAGGTAGGTTATTATTATATGGTAAAGTATAATAAGTAATTCAAATAGGCCTGGAGGGCGAATGGTTTAAGTGTCCATGGTACACATACTTAATACACATACTTTGCACTATAAAAATCTAAAATTGTGTAAAGGATTAATATCCACGATATGAATCAATAAAGGTGATGATGGTCAATTCTGACACTCATGATCATTGATCATAATATTGTTTTCGAAATAAAATGTTGAACTGAAATGCTGCACTCGATTTTCCTACTTTTTATCCTATAGGTAGGGACAGGTACTTATTTTGTAGACATCGACAAGTACAGTACAAGTATGGTCAAAAAGTTAGCTCAGAGTTCTAAATTTTGCAAAAATTTGCAAAAAATCTTATGAGATAGGAAGGAATTGCTATCTGAAATCGTAAAATTTTGGGCATTTTTGTCAAAAGTATTTTTGGTTATATTTTTGTCTAAAATGTCAAGTGCTTATCGATCCACAAATTAAAAAAAAATCCAAATAAACGGTTATACCAATCGGCATAAAAAGCGTGTCATTTCATTACCATTAAAACTCAATATCCGATCCATGGGATCTTGATCCGATCCATAAGATTCCACTAAACAATAAATTCAATTCGTTTGATTTTGTAACTATATGTACCTTTTATTACATGATTCTGCATTCTTAAAATCATTGGCATATTTCAAAAGAAATTACTTCCTCGAGATCTAAAACTTTAGCTTTTTTATAAGCCAAACAGTGTGATAATCTGTTAAACAAAACAAGGTATCTGTGTATTTTAAAAGCAAAAATATATTAGTTTTTTATATTGTTCGATTAAAGCAATAACATTTTTTAAGATTTTGTTTTTTTCAGAACATCGAAAGATGGGTAATTCATTTGCAAAAAGATTCAAATCCGAAGTCATCCCGATTGAGAAAATCGAAAAAAAGCTTCATCGTCGAACAAGGTATCGATCAGAGTCAGAGTACACGCCAGAAATTCGTGCACAAGCTGTCAGCAGGGTCCTGAAGGAGCGATGGTCCCTAACCGAGGCAGCTGAAGAAGTTGGGTAAGTTTCAAGATCTGAAATTTCTCAAAATGTTGATATTTTGAATGAAAATTCTGATCAAAATTATTAGATCTTTGGGAATATTTCATGGATTTTTTAAAAACTTTTCCAGACCAGACTGTACAAAAAATATTGTGTGGATTTGGAGAAATGAAGAGTTAAGGCGACTTTCGAAAACTTCTATAAAAAAATAAAATACCTACTTAATTATTTTACTACCAGCTATCTAACTTTATAGTGCCTACTTAATTTACATAAATAATTAACTTAATAAATGTCCACAATTTTAAAATGAGTTATCTATCAAATACAGATTATAAGTTAGAGAGAGAAAAGATTTATAGTTTTATAAAAATGTTCTTGTCCATTATAAATGCATTTAAGAATTAAACTAGATTAAACTTGTAGGGTAGGGTACTTACATATTATCAGAATGACATTTTTAACCTGACATTTTTTGTCGAAATGGTACAACTAGACCATATATGGGACCATCATAACAAATTTGGCTAAAATCGGCTTAAAGTAAGCTATTCAAAGTATAATTTCTCATACTAAAGAGTGGTATCTATATCATGATTTGAAAATAATAGAATATAAACTAATGCGTTTGGTTTCTTGTATCTGAAAAATTCATCAGACCTCTACCTCTAATCTTAAGTCATCTAAAAAGTACTCAAAATGATATCAGGGTCAGACTCTATCTTAAAAAATGAAATGAAAGTAAATCTTAATTTTTTCAAACTAATTAGTAGGATACTAATTACCTAGTTGAGGACTGAGCAATCAAAATTTTCAAAATTCTGACTTCATCGCATAGTAGGGAGCCCAAATATTGCTAAAAACCGAAACTAATTAGTTTGTACTTTAGTTCTAAATGCTAAAATATTTATTGAAAGAAACAATTCAAAATACAATCAATTTCAAAATAAATGATTTATAAATATTTGACTTTTCTTGGTACAATCTTAATTTCTGGAGATGTGATATCTTGCCAATAGATTCTGGAACTTTTCCAAAGTGTAGCCCTGAAAATATTTGTATTTTATAGGAATATAATAATTAAGTAGGTATTCTGTAATATTGTAATTATTAAAAAATTATTTACATGATTGTAACTGGACCCAAATAGTCATTTGGAGCTGTCCATAAAACCGTCAAATTTGGATAATTTAGCCTTTCTCGGACATTTGAGGATTCTAAAAGATTCTAGAAAATTATATTCAAATTAGTTTATTAGCTTGAATTCTAAATTATGCAGAATGTTCGTTATTATATATCCATCAAAACTAAATTTTTTATTTTTACAAAACTTATAAAAACCCATCAAAAATATCCTAATCAAAAAACCATTTTTTTGCCAATCTTAAACTTTGACATGATTTTTTTTGTACTTTTTACAAAAATTGAATAAATTTTACCGGTTGAGTTGTATTCCCACAGCAAACAGGATTGGCATCAAAATGCGGCTAATTCATAAAAATTCGTATATAACTAGAGAATATAATTAAATACTCTCTAGTTAATTATTAATTGTTCTAGAAAAGCATTGAAGACATCACAAATTATTCCAAATTTTAGAAGTCTGGCAAAGGTCAAACTTTTGGATCAAATGGATCTCAAAAATCGAAATTTCCCTTATCAATTAAATCACTTAAATCTCATTTTGGATTTTTTTCCCATTTGATTAACATAATGACACTTAAAGGATCCACTGTAAGTTGTGTTGCTAGAAGTTTTTTGTCGAAATCGCACAACTAGACCCTATAAGGGTCCTCCATACCAAAGGTTTAAGCTTAATTCGGTCCAATTGTTTTCGAGCAATCTTTTTGAACAGACAGACTTGACAAAATGCAAAAAAAGTTGAATAGTAAAGTGCTCGCTACGCTTTCCCAATTAAACATTTTAGAAAAAATTGGAGATTTATTATAAGTACATACTTCAAAATGACCAACAATTTGACCTGAGGGCTTAGCTCTAGCTGTGATTAAATATCCTTTAAAAATGTCAACACCTGCCACAGAGCCTATTGTAACTTTTTGAAATGTAAATTTTTGTTAATTTTGATATAATTCTAGAAAATTTTAGATAGGATACTCGGTTGGGTATGTGATTGTTGGATGGTTTTTTCCCAAATATAAATGGACCATGGTGAAGGACTATACTGTTTTGGATATTCACCCAAACCTGGAACCTTTAAAATTTGTAAAAAAATTTAAAAATTATAATTAATTTTAAAAATTTGACAAAATTTTTATAATTTTTTGAATACCATTTTGACACAAACACCATCCTTATATGGGATTTCTTGAGCTCGGACTAAAAGTTCTGGAAATTTACAAATTTCAGTCACTTTTGCATCAATTACATTGGATAATAGTACAAGACTTAAAATAAATTTGAGACTTTTGAGAAACATTTTTAACAAAAATATAAATATCTACATCAAGTAAGTCTGTAAAGATAAAGGTAGAAAAAATCAATCAAAAATTAATAAAGTTGAAGTTTATAATAGCTAAGGTAAAAAATGCTAAAAGTATAATGATGAGTATAAATCAATGATAGGATCCTGGATTTCAAAAAACTGGTACTATGATTTAATTAACATATTCCTTGGCTAATTATTAATTGTGCGAGCAAAGTTGTAGTATATCGGTAATTTAATAAGATATTTTGCTTAAAATTAGAAAAAATTTGCCAAAATACCGAAATATCTTATTTAAAATACACGTAATTAATATTATGTAGGTAAGTACGAATAACTACATAAATATTAGGTATAATATGTATAGATATACTGTAGGTATACTGTAATGTATATAGGTAGGAGTAGGTCCTCGTATCTATATTATTTTGTAAAATTTTCTAATCCTGCACTGACCTGTCATATCATACTTATGGGTAGCACCATACGAAATATTATTCTAAAATTTCTGCTCTGTGATAGTTAGGAACTTTTAAAATTTAGGGTTATATTTTAAGGGGTAGGTGTAGGTATTTGGTAGTGTACCCTTAAAGGACATAAAAGTTTATTGTATAAGTAGGGTACCTATAAGTATAAGTACCAGAACAGAGTAAAAGGGTCTTGGAAAACATCTGCAATTTTTTTTAAATGTTGCCAAATTACCTACCTACTCGATTTTTTGCTGCCAAAAGACCTTTACAACTACAAATAACATAAATTACATCAAATTAACCATATCTATAATCTAGTATCTTGACTAGATACTCTACGGAGTAGTAGGTACTTAGGAATACTACCTACCAACATAAATAAATACCTATAGGTAATAGGTATATAGTTTATTATTTAGAATACAATAAGTTAAGTATCCTACTATAATATATGCTTACATATATGCCAAAATATTCAAATTGGTCAAAATATTTGGCTAAAAAAGACCGATTTTCTCACCAAAATGGCTAAAATAATTTATTTTTTGAAAAAGTGTTTTTCATACGATTATAATATTATTTTGACAACATCAAAAAGATTGTAGGTACCTACCTAATATAGTTTTTATAATTGTTTGTTAAAAAATTACCTACATACATGCAGTAGGTAGTAGGTAGGTAGGAATTCTAAAGTAAAAAATATTATGATGTAAAATTTCATGCAAAAAGTCATTTGATGAAATTTCGTGCTGGAATTTGAAATTTATGAGAATATATAATATTAGCAAGTAGTTATATAGGTATGTGCTTTATTTGCTAAAAAGATTCGATTCAGCAAGTTGTGACAATTTAAATGCTCTTTTTCTATTTATAGAGATTTCAATTACAAATCAAATGATTTATATTATATTATATTATGTAGTAAGTACCCTATATTGTACAATTTACTCGTACAATACTCGGTAGTACCTATAATTATACATTTATTCAGTACTTGTGGTAAATAATACAGCAGATATGCAGATTTTTGATGGTCGAGAGAATTAAATAAAACTAACAATGAAATATAAAACTCTAATTGAAGGATTTACTTCAATTTAATTTTTTGCACATCATTTTTATAATACTCATTTTTCAAATTCAAAAATGTCAAATGCAATTTAAAATAGTAAATAAAGGATATCTTCGGTTTCAAATGGGCTTTTGGGCCTTTATACAGTAGGGTATATGAGGTTTTACATGGTAGGCCCAGAATTTGAAGATACAGATACTTTTTCAAAACTTTGGCCAAATTAGCAAACTAGGTAAAGTAAAATAGGCAAAAATAGGCAAGTAAATTTTCAAAATTTTGTCATAAATTGTCATAAAAGTAACTCGATTTTCAAAATTTTGGTCAAAAAGGCAAATAACCAAGTATAATAATCATAGATAACTTAATTATAATATAGGTTTACTACACTATATTGATAATTTAATTTTTTCACAAATTTTTGACTAAATTACTTTTGACAAGAATACATAATTTTAATTGTCTAGTTCACTATAATATTCAGTGGTTTGTCCAAATTATACTCAAACCTACTAGTAACTAGAACATTTGACTCTGCTATATTCAAATGACTCAAGTTTAATTTCATCCCTATTTTGATTGAATTTACCCCTATATACAAATATTAACGATTATAATTTGAATTTGATTAGGCTCCGGTTTAATATCATTCCTATTTTGGTTGAATATATCCCTATATTATTGGTCAAACTTTACCTCTGTATGAAATTAATCCAAAAATTTTTCAAAATCTTAACCTAACCTACCCTAAACTATACTAAACCAAAAGATTTTTGAAGTAATTTCATACAGAGGTAAAGTTTGACCAATAATATAGGGGTATATTCAACCAAAATAAGGATGATATTAAACCGGAGCCTATTCAAATTCTAATTCTAATCGTTAATATTTGCATTAGTTATATAGTAAAGTAAGTACATTACATACCTTTTAAAGAAATTTCATTACTTTTTAAGTATTTTCAAGCATTTTCAAGCATTTTCTGAACTGGAAAGAACAATACATAATATAAAGTGTAGGTACTAGGTACTTACAAGTAGTTTGAGTTAAATGGGCCAAAAATAAATAATTTATTATAAAAGTTCTACTCGTACCTAATACCTAGTTTAATTTATAATTTTGTCAACTTACTGGTGCTGTATATCTTGCTAAAAAGAGTATCTTTGCAAATAAAAAAAGGACTGTAATATAGTGGAAAATAAACATAAATTATTATCTAGTTAAGATCTTTACATATAGACATGGATTTTTAAATGTTTTTTAAATTACGTAGTAATTTAATTGACATGTGTTCTATTTTAGTTTGGCTTATGTAAATATTAAAATTTCAATCCCAAATCATGGAATTATTTTCAATAATAAAAGTAGGCAGGTTTTGCTTACATTTAATCCTAAAAATGTAAAATGTAATGTTTTAAATTACATTTTTGTAATCTGTTTACTATCGTAGATTTACATTTTTGGATCAAATTACAAACACAGATTACAGATTTCTCTCATTTTTTAAGTCAGTAAAATAAGTCGATTTTGTGAAAAGTGGTCTGGTGTCAAGTACATTCATTATTTGTATTTGTAATAGTAGGTCCTGTAGTTCAAATTTCAGACCTCTAGGTCACCTGTAAGTGGTTTGAAAATTCTCAAAATTTTGGATTTTTTTGATCTTTTGGAAAATTTTAAGCCTGAATTTCTAAAATATAAACAAAAAATAGTCCCCTTCCATAACTCAGGTTTGAAGTCTGAGTATCGAAAAATTGAATTCTTTGTATAAACTGGCTATGAGACATGTGTTAAAAATTTAAAAGTATAAAAATGCAACAAGGTCCTTTTTCTTCTTATACAAGGGCATAAGGGGACCCTCATAAAAATAAAAATAACCTCTAAATAAAAGGGAATTTGAGCCATTTGGTCTCAAAACTCAAGTCTGTCAGGATCTACAAAATTATTTTAAACCATCAGTTATACTGTATTCAAGTGATTCAATTCAGCTAAAATTCAAGTTTGAAAAGTTTAAAAAATTTATATCAGTGTATTTGTAATAATGATTGACATGAAACCAAAAAAGTTACTCAGTTTGTGATAAAATATTCAAAATTTCAAAATTAACATTTCAATGGTTTAGTTTTTTGTTCAAATTTCAAACAACTTTGGCTTATAGATAGTTTATAGGTATATGTAAGGTAATATTTTTTTAAAAAAGCAAAAAATTTGCAATAATTTGAGTCAAAATTTTTGTAGGTTCACCTATCAACGTTTATTAAGATTTTATCAAAGGGTATCTTTGGGTTATTATGAAACTTTTTGGGCTTTATGTGAGGTTAAACATGGCAAAGGCATGAAAACCAAAAAGATCCTTTTTAAAATAGTAGGGTACTCTACCTATGAATGTATATTTATAAAATTATATTTTAATAGTAGGTGTGTATTACGTATATAATTATTGCATGTATTATACGAGTATTATAATATTATAATGATATCTGTAGTACCCTACAGTTTATAAAAAGTTCAATTAATCAATATTGTAATTTAAATTTTAAAAAGGTTGATAAGCAATACCTCACTTATCCTTAGAGTCATAAAGCAGGCTTATTACTACAAATAGACTTTTATTTCTAGACATAAGAAACACTTGTCTTTTGCTAAATTTTACAAAAAATTGTTTACTTTTGGTCTAATTAGTAGAAGTTTTGAAATAGTTAATACCTCAAGGAGGCTTAACATTTTCGAAAATTGGGTTCTATAAGTCTAAAATTTTGAAATTACAAAAAGACTCCTTTTCTCAGGCTATACTACTTACGATTAGTATAGTATAGGTATTGCTATACTATTGGTAGGTAGCAAATATTCTATT
The DNA here is from genome assembly GCA_034699045.1 of Nanhermannia cf. coronata Gr-Ori-00579. Taxonomy (NCBI): domain Eukaryota; kingdom Metazoa; phylum Arthropoda; class Arachnida; order Sarcoptiformes; family Nanhermanniidae; genus Nanhermannia; species Nanhermannia cf. coronata Gr-Ori-00579. Next base: position 3,349 of record JAQIXA010003056.1, on the reverse strand, counting down.
GTGTAGGTTTTGTTTGTAGGTACCGTTTTGTGCATTTAAAAGTTCCAATCGATTTCTTAACATATTCATATATATATGGTGATATGGTATGGTACATACTCGTATATATAAGATCAAAATAAAATTCCGGTATTACCCGAACCCCGGGTAAAATCAAATCAAGTCCCCTAAAAAAATACAAAACCCTACCCTAAATAGAATTCAAAAATTAAAAACATTACAAACAAGATATAAAAAAATGATATACTCGTAGGTAAAAGTGTGCAAAATCTCATTTAAAATGACAATTAAAAGGGAGATTTCATTCTGTCGAGTTCGTCGTAAATCTCTAATAATTTCTCTAACTGCCTCATTTATCCTTGCCTTTTTCCTCTACCTGAGTTTCCTTCAGTTTAACGAATTGTCTGATAAAAGATTGAAAAATAGTGGACGTTTAAATAATGAAGAATCCACGGTTTTTGATGGTCGAAGAACAAAATTATTGAGAAAAGAGACTGAGAATTCAACACCTGAGAAATTGAACTCTTATGAGTTTTTTAGCGAACAAAATATCCTTTTAAATAATCGAAATTTGGCTGGAAAAGATAAATTGTATTCAGATATTGATGAGAATGATATGGGGAATGATGGTCCTACTTTGTGGGTTATAACCCCTACTTATTACAGGTAGAAATTTACAAAATTTTTGAAAAAATATGCAAGTTTTTAAAAATTTTTAAATTTTTCTCTTTGTAGGAATGAGATTTATGCAGAATTGACCCGAGTAGCTCAAGCTTTATTACCCAATAGGAAATTTATACACTGGATTCTAGGTAAGGCAAGGGGAATTTAATGATTTAAAAAAAAACTTTTTTTACCTTCAGAAATCTGAAATCTGAAAGCTAAATTCTATTGAAAACTATACTAGAGTCACTTAAATCTCATTTTTGTAAAATATTTTCCTATTTGATTAACATGAGAACTTTTTAAAGGGTACATAGCACCCTTTAATGTCAGGGTGTCGCCTGATATTTTTGTTGAAATGGCACAACTAGGCCCTATAAGGGTCTTTTATGCCAAATTTGATAAAATCCGTTCAATATTTATTTATATAATCTTGTGGAAAAACATACAAAACAAAATGCTTGAAAGCAAATTTGAATGGCAAGTGCTCGCTTCGCTCGCATAACAAGTACGTTACTATAAGATTAAAAGGTCAAATCAAACTTTAATTTTATTTCTAAAAACTAATTACAATAAGATTATAAAAACACCTAGTAAAATAATAGTAGGTAACTAATTCTAAAAATATGTAAAGTAATTATAACTAAAAATAATTTTTGTTTTTTTTACTTACCTAAATTCAAGTTTTCTTCGAGATTTTTGTCTCCTTTTTGCACATAACTTTTGATTCGAAATGATTTATAAAATTAATAACATTTCTGTATGTTTCAGACCTCTAGGTCACAGGTCATCTGAACCTGAAATGTTTCTGAAATCTGAATGTTTTGAAAATTCTCATAAATGAGTGTAAAGTGAGATTTTTAAAAGTTTTTTTTAAAAAGATTTAACGCCGTTTACATTTTCTAATTTGAATTTCTCAAAAAAATTATGATTATGTAGATATTAGCCAATTTGAATTCATATTAAGAATAGAATTTCAAATATGATTTATAATTATACCTAATATAAAACGAGTAAAATACTTTTACATGATCTTAAGTACCCTACCTTATGTACATATAAGTAGGGTACCTAGTTCTAATGATATTTTAAATATTTTTTTAGTGTATGACAGATCTCGTGGTAATACCGAGACAATTAAAGACTTGCAAAAATTCCTCGAGAGATTCCCCCTATCTTTTACAATACTTTTGAGTGAATCCTCAAAAGGTCAGAAAATTATTGGAAATCCTAGAGGTGTTGGAGGTATTGTTGTAGTACTTAAAAATATTTGAAAATATTTGAAAATTTGTTGAAATTTTGAAGGTCGTAAAGCAGGGATAGCCTTTCTCAGGAAAAATCATAAAGAAGGGGTAGTCTATTTTGCTGATGATGACAATACCTATGACTCGGACATTTTCCGTCAAATGAGGTGGACCAAAAAGGTGTCCATGTGGCCGGTCGGTCTAGTCACTGTCCTAGGTATATAAAAATATAAATAAATAATTTAGTATAATTTTATAATACTGTTTGAATTACAGGTGTATCCTCACCAATTGTTCGTGATGGAAAAGTGATTGGATTTTATGATGGCTGGAAGGCAAAAAGGGTTTTTCCAGTCGATATGGCCGGATTTGCAATAAATCTCAAATTATTTTATGAAGTAAATACCATATTTAAAAATTTATAACTAGCCTTATAATACTACTGCATATTTGAGATCTCGATCGATATTTTCGATCAAATTCTGACAAAATATCTTCTCGTAGGTATACTTACCCTAGTTATACAGGGGTATTCAGAAAGTACTGGCGAAAATATTTAGGCTGTATAAGACCACATTTTTCAACAAGTGGGCTATGATTTTGATAGGAAATTTAACGAAGATCACGAAGCTGAAAATCGTTTAAAGCTAATTCTAAGACAAACATGTCAATTTTAGGTCATTAAGTTAGACCAAAAGTATAGGAGTAATTCAACCAAAATAGGTATGAGATTAAATCGAAGTCATATTTTAATAATTTTTCAAATAATTTTAGAAAGAAAATGCAAACATGCCATTCCATGCGGGATATGAAGAGGACGAGCTCTTGAAGACACTTGGAGTCAAAATGGAGGACATTGAACCTCTTGCCAATAATTGCACACAAGTTCGTAAATCCATTAAATAATTTATCTCAACTATAAAATTCGATTTTCCTGCAAACTATAATATATATGTAAATCAGCTACTTAATTACGTATTATTGACAAATTTAGTTAATTATTCAAAGGTTCCATATATACATACTTAAGATTAGAGACTAATAACTAATAACTCAAAAACTGAAAAAGTTTAATGACCTCTGTATAGCAAATACAGAATAGGCAAAAAGTTAAAATTTTTGAAATCGAAAAATCGAATTTTGAGGCTTATTAGAATGGTAATTGTTTGTATGTATTTTAAAATTTATTTCATAATTGACTAATTACAATATGCATACATTTTTAATTACAATATGATTGATTGAAAGTTACAATATACAATTTTTTACTAGGTTCTAACTTGGCACACAAAATCTATTAAATATCTCTGGCCGATTCGGGATAAGAAAATCAAACCATCGACTTATCTTTCAACTAATTTAAAGAGTTTACTCACAAAATTACCACTTAAAAATTTAGCATTTTCACAAAAGCCTACCGAGAAATCTCATGATTTCTCAAT
>JAQIXA010003055.1:0-15295 GCA_034699045.1 Nanhermannia cf. coronata Gr-Ori-00579 | reverse complement strand
GGGTTGCCTCATCGAGGCTGATGCTTGCCTCATCGAGGCTGAGGGTTGCCTCATCGAGGCTGATGCTTGCCTCATCGCGGCTGATGGTTGCCTCATCGAGGCTATGATTGCCTCATTGCGGCTGAGATTTGCCTCATCGAGGCTGATGCTTGCCTCATTGCGGCTGATGCTTGCCTCATCGAGGCTGAGGGTTGCCTCATCGAGGCTGATGCTTGCCTCATCGAGGCTGAGGGCTGTACCATCGGGTCTGATGCTTGCCCTATCGGTGTTTGTTCTTATTTACAAAATTTTGATAATTTTGACAAATTTTTGAATGCTTATATGCTTAGAATTTGAAGGTTTGTAAAGTGTGCTACAAGTCTTCGTGTACAATTTTACAATCCTAATAGTAACGGCCCTTTGTTTTACAAAAAAGCAGTAGATACCTAGTACTTACGATTAGTACCTACATATAAATTACGATTACAAAATGTACAAAAAAATTTGGAGAAGATCGAACTTTCGTGTTTCTCAAAAACTTGTATTTTGTAAAAAAGAACAATTATGTTCATATTTGTTCAGCAAAGGCTTCTTTACTTTAGACTTGAACATTATCTCCTCAAATTCAAAAACATTATTCAACAATTTAACCAGATTAGTGGATTTAATAATAAGAATTTTGAATCGAAATTTAATTTTTTCGACGAGTCATAAAAATCTCCTCAACTTGTATTTTTCATTTCATAAGGGCGGAGTACGCATTTCATTACAAAATTACAAAAAAAACAATCCCCTATAACTTTTTATTACTTATTTGCATTTTTATCTATTACACAAGTAGGAACAATAACTAGATGCATAACTACCTAATCATCAGATCAAATATGTAATATCTATGTAGGTACTAGTAGTATAGTTGTTGTTGTGTGCCTGGCTTCAAATTTTAAAAAAAATGAGGTAAAACATCCTTCTGGGCCTTTTTTACAAGACTTTTTTACGGACATTCGGGACTTTGAAAAGTTGATTTGCACTTTTGTGCAATTTCTCAAATTCAAATATATAATCATCAACTTTCAATAATCGATAATTGCTTTGTGTATAAACGTAAACCATCTCTCGTTATGATTTCGACCAAAAACAGCAATCTTAAACCATCTTGAAAGCTCTAAATACGAAGTATTTGCTCAGAATTTACCTATAGAATTTAGAAGCTCTAATTGATCTAAGCAAAAGCTCTATTACGGAGTAAATGCTAAAATTTTTAAAAATTTGAAAATTTGAGAATTTCAGTCATTTAAGCAGACAGAGATTTCGATCTGACAAAAATATAAATAGATCGACTTAGGTTTGTATAAATTAAAATACTTTGTTGTCTTAAAATCTTAACAATTAAAGCCATTTATGCTTATTATGAGCAAAATTTTGCTACCCAAATTATGTATTAAGATACTGAAAATTCCATTGTATTATTATTATGACATTTATCAATGCTATAACTAACGATAAATTAGAATTAAATATGGAATTTTTTGATGCAAGCTAATATCTAGCCTATTAGTATCAGTATAAAAATTAATAGGCAAATAAAATCAAACTGGACAAATCATCAAATCACAACACAACCCCCTATCAGACTATCAGTCTCGTTAATATTTAGATTTTTTTTGGTATTTAACTTTTTTAACAAGCTTACTTAATCCTTCAAAAAATCTCAAAACTTCTTATCAAAAACTTTAATTCACCCTCCATATATGGGATTTTATAACACGCAAAACTTTAACTTTTTTATGCCTAAAGTGAAATGTGAATTTTTTGATGAAATACACTGCAGACTGGGGCATTTCATAAGATAAGTTAAGGGGAAGGACTTGGTGATGGACAACTGTTATAAGTCAAGTCTAAAAACCAGGATGGATTGGATTATTTAATTTTGAGGCAAAAAATTCGCTTATAGGAGGTTTTTCTTAAGAATTGAAGAACTCATTCTAACTTCTAGGTCTACTTGGACTTAATAAAGTGCAAATTGCTAAACTCAGAATCGTCTAATTTCAAAAAATTCTTGAGATTTTGACATAAAACCCTTCAAAAACGGTCGTAATTGACCAAATTTTAGGAAATTTTGAGTAATTAAGGGTAAATTTGATACAGAAAAAGTTAATTTTAGAATCGATAATGTATAAAAATGACTAAAATATTATCTTGTCAGACTCGGGTTTGAATTCTGAATGATATAGAGCTTAAATTTTGAAATATTTTGAAAATTTTTGATATGAATTTCCAACTTTTGAGCATTTTGGTAATTGATATTTTAAACTTTTCGAAGGGGGGAAGTCTCGAGAACCTTCAAAAAAACTGCAAAAAAAACAAACTTGAATTTAAGGGGCGGTCTCATCATGCAACTGCTGTCTTTCAAATTATTTAAACTTCTCTTTTTTTCAGTTTTTTTTTATATTTTGAATGTAAACAATGAGGTAATAGTAGTACTTATTGGTTAAAGTTTTAAAGAACGAGGAAATAATGACATGCACCCCTAAACTTAGTTTACATAATCATAATCATGAAATGAGAACTTTTTCGTTCTGTACCTAAGAGTAGGGTACCTATGTAGATGCAAATTGTCTTGTCATTTGTTTACCTTATGTGAAATTTGAATTTTTTTCAGAAAAAAACCCAACCCTTGTCTGATACATGTCCTGATGTATGTACTGCATTCAATTGAGAATTACGAGAAATTTTTTTATGAATTATCATATTAAATATGGAATATGAACAATGAAAGTCAGAGCAATTAAATCTTCACTTTTTTGAACCCAGCATGCATGAATGGCATACTTATATGCACTTTTACAATTGTAATTAAAATCCAGTCAAAAAACTTCGAATCAACTCAAAATCAACAAGAATTTATGAGCATCTTGGCATAAATTGAGTTTAACCTAAAATGTCAAAAAATTACAAAAATCTAGCCAAAACCATATCCTTTCGACTAATCATTTATACATAGCGTAGTAGCATATGGAAAATTTTTGATCAAAATTTGAGAATTTTAAAAATACTTTTAGTTTATAAAGGGGTCCATATAACTTACTAGAATGTTAGGCCAAAAACAGATGGACAATTCTAATTCTAGAGAAATGGCTAAAATAGCCATAAAACCCTTTTTCTCATTGAATATTATAATTTTTTAACTAGATATGTAGTTGAATTAGGTCTATCGATTTAAGACAATCAAAATCGAATCCTAATGTAGGTACTCATCACATATCAAATTATTCGACTGGTATGACTGACAAATTTGCAAATTCACAATAGTATAGTACTTACTTTGTATAAGGGTGCGTACTAAATTTGTAAATCTGTATGACTTATGTATGACATGCAAAATTTGAGCTACCAAAATCGAAAAAAAAATTCATTGTTTCCCCTCGAATCCCCTACTGTTTTCCAGGGCTTGGTCTTTCATTTAGCAAATCAACTTATGTTTTGATTTTGATTGCCATTTTATGACTTTATGATTTACAATTTGTACTAGTATATGTACAAGCTTTCCAAATATCTTAATTTTTGCCTGATTGTACTTATATTGTAGTAGTGACAGTAAGGTGCAAGTCAGAATTTGAGCTCAAATTTCCATATACAGAATGGGTTAGATATTTTGAAACTTTCAAGTAAAAGTCTCTCAGTCAAATTAAATTTATTTAATTGTAAATTACCTTTACATTTACTTTATTTACTAGTGCAAATAATTACATTTATCTGTACAGTATATGATGACTTTGTTTGCTTTTTTTCTGCATTTTATCAAATTATACTACTTATATTTCCCAGTTTGATGACCCGTCTTTGTACCATAAAAAATCTCTAAATAATCACTATTCTTCTGTATAAGATAAAAAAATGCAAGTAATACTACTACTAATACAATAAGTAAAAATTAAGTAAATGATAGGATTGTACATATACGAGTATGATTTGCTTCCTTAAACATACTGGTATGAATATGATAAACTTGAGAATTTTACATAATTTACTCATATCATATTCATAATTGCGAAATTCTTTACCTACATACTCGTAAGTTTGTAAATGTCACCAATTTATGTCACATTTTTTTGAGATTTTTCAGCTTCGAATTACAGCCGACAATCAAAGAATTTGTTCGACTAATGAGGATTTTTTTTTTGAAATCTGACATTTTTTGTATATTTATAGTAGGTATGGTCCTTATTTGGATTTTTTGTAGTACCCTACTATTGTATTTCAATATGATATGAGGATCAGTAAAGGCCAAAATTGGGCTTCAGTTTGTATTGTTGGCAGGTTTCAGGTAAAATAAAGTATCTACCTATGTAGGTACTTCAAAAATTTGAATTTTTATCAAAAATGTTTTAAAAGCTATTCGAATAGATCAGATTTTTTATGGCAATCGTTCTGTATTTGAAACTATTAGTACTAAAAGTGCTACTGTAGGACAAAAACTTCTAAAATTCAGAAAAAAGTAAAGATAAATACTTATAATTAGGCATCTGAAACAGCGTCAATTTGAAAAAAATCAGCAAAAGATTCGAAAATTAATTTTCAAAGTTCTTTAAATTATTTAATTTTGGTCAAAAGTGCAAAGATATAGCTTATATTGAGATCCTGAGAATATATTAGTAGGGTACTAGTACCCTACCTGACTAAAATTAGGTTCAAAAATTAAGCTACTATTAAGGTCTAAATTTATTCAAATAAATAATAATCTTTTACATTCGAGTAGATAGGTACTAATGGCAAATTTAAGACTTTATGAGCGTTTTGCTGTACTTATGCATGATATAGGAATCTTAATTTTTGAAATTAAGTCTAAAACTCTTACTTTTTTACAGTTTTTTGTACCTTCTAGTACAAATTTACACCTAAGTAGATTTTCACACAATTTCGAGACTTAAAAGCCCAAAAAGATCAAAAGAAAAGTCGAGTTAAAAGCAAAAGTATAAAGTTCTAAGTAAGTATAGTCCTTAGCCCTATATTTATTTGAATTTTTTACAACTATTTCTTTGTTTACAAACACTGGAATAAGAGTAAAGAGTAATTAAATTTCTACTGATGGTATCAAGTGTTAAGTTCTTTGAAGATCACAGAAATCTCTCTGATCCTTAGATCTAAAAAAAAGTTCAGAGATACAAATTATCCATGAGATAGATAGAATAAAACTTTGAAATCAAAAATTTATCAAGAAAAAATTTCAAGTTTTGTGAAAAAGTAAACATTCCTTGAAACAAAAGTAAACTTTGCTTTCATGCAAGTATTTACTGCTTGTAAAGTATATTTTACTTTTCAGATTCTTTTTTATTTAAAAAAAATAAACTGGGCCAACTTTCCAAAGTAATTATTTAAGTACTGTGTATGGTATCTATGTAAGAAGTACTGGACAAAAAGTATAAGAAATGATTCTAAAAGGATTCAGTAAAGTAAAAAAAAAAATAAAAAGTCGAAATAGAAAAGAGAATTATACTTTTGTAATGGAAAATTTAATTTAATTTGGCTCTTTTTTACATAAAAAACCAATGAAGATGTATTTTTAACTCACTACTATAGTAGGCACCTATACTAGTAGGGTACTATTACTACTATAGCCCTGTAGTGCTATCACAATCTTACTTTTTGTGATTCACAGTTAATAATGACAAATGCTAAGTTGTCAGATTTAAAATAAGCCAAAATTTCGAAAAATAAACTTTAATTATTGTAATCAAAACAGTTGGTTAATTATACAATAGAAATGTGAAAACCACGCCAGTCTCAACTTAATTATGAAATTTTGAAAAATTTTAGGTTTGAAAATTGTAAATGGCAACTATATGTTCAATTTTACTTAATTTTGATATTTTGACATCTATTTTAGTCGAAATTTTGACTCAATGTATAACTCAAAATTGCTGAAAGAAACAATGAAATTTCTAACAAAAATCTCAAGCAATACAATTTTGGCCAAGAACTTTATTTACTAGGCTTTAATCAACTCACTAGAAGTGAAGTTGATTATTAATTGGGCAAGCAAAGCGTGTGTATAAATAAAATTTTCTATGGTATTAGGGACCACAGTGCGATTCCGGGATGCTGCACGGTCCCGGGGACCAAATATCTTTACATTTCAGACCAAAAGGAACATTTTTATCAAATAAAAATTTTTGAAGTTCCGGTGGACCATTAAAGGGTCCGCAGAACCGCAAGGGGCGGGGCCACATGACCTTTCTATCGAGCATGCACAACTAGACCCTATAAGGGTCCTTCATGCCAAATTTGGTTAAAATCGGTTATGCCGCGAACATACAGACAGACGGACAAAGTGCAAGCAAAGTTGAATAGTAAGGGCTCGCTTCGCTGGCCCAAAAAATTTGGCAACAAATTCTGAAAAATTTTGTCAAACAACGAAAAGTCTACCAAAAGAAATGTAAGAAATAGGTGTCATAAACGGTTGGCACAAATGAAATTTGATAACTTTAATTAAAGTTCTTAAAATTTTTAGATTTGAATATTGTAAGACTCTTACAGTAAGAGTCATCAATATGTTCAATTCAGGTCAAATAAACTATAGAAAATGATATTTATCATCTAGATTTACATATCGTGATATCCTTATCTCAATTTTCGTCAAAATTTCTACTCAAATTGTAATTCTTTTTACAAAAAAGCACCTACCTAAATCGAAATTTCTTAAATTGAAAGAAACGATGAAATTTCATATCAAAATCATAAAAATTTTGACTTAAAAGTTAAAAACTATTTGAAATTTTGACAAAAATGGAGAAATTTCGACGAAAAGTCTATCGAAATTTGAGGTTCCCAAGATTGAGAAATGTAAAAAAGAAATGAGTATTTATTTTAGTTTTTTAACTAGAATTAAATTGACCAATTTGCTTTTCAACACTTTTCCAAAGTTTTAAATGTCCCTTAAACTCCACTTTTGTAATATTCTCTCAAGGGATTTAAATCACCTAATTTAGATCGACCATTTGCATCCACAAGATAACGTCTTTGTTTCGAGAATTTCAATGGTTTCTTACTTTCTTTTCTTTCTACCATAATTAGTACCATTTACCAATAAACATTAACATTAGCCTCTAAATTAGTATATTATATTATACCATACTAACAGTACCTTACTACCTATTTTTAAGGTTTTGAAAACTTACTCAAGACTCAAGACAAGGATAGATAAAGATAAGACAAAAACTTTAAATTAATTCATTAATTCTGTATTCAAAAGTCCATAGAATAATAATGAACCCATTATTATATGTACATATCTGTATAACTTTATGGAATCAAATCATTCGATTAAAATCTGATTCTTAGGGGTAAAAAACTTTTTGTGTCCTTTTATGAGATGAAAAGTTTAAAAACCCGTTGTTTTATTCTCTTATAGTATGTATGGATGAGATGAGAGCTCAATTCTTTTCAAGATATGGGTAGGTTTTGAAATCAATTTTTTTCATTCAAACTGATGTCTTGAAACTCTTCGATTAATATTGTTGAGAAAGGACATGGACTCAAATGAGAGATGTGAGAGGCATTAAATTTGACAATTGCAAATGTAATCACTTAAAACTTCAATCAGAATTTCAAGTTTTGAGTGAACTCAAGTTGAAAGAAAGAAAGGATAAGACAACTGTGAAGAGTCGAGGTATTAAACAAGGAATTATGGCACAAATCGAATCAAAAATATGCTCAATTTGGAAAATATCAAAATGGAAATAATTTAATCTTTAACTCAAATTTTGGAAAATTTTGGATATGGAAATTGTAAAAGGCTCAAATAAAATTAATTTTAGAAAAAAATTTGATTTTAATTAGTATTCTAGCCTAAATTTTGAATTTGAAATCCTAGATTTCGTTCATTTGCCTTGTTTACGAAATCCAGGATTTCAAAAGTAATAATTGAGATAAACTCAATTCAAGTAAAATTGACTTTTTAAAATAAGAATTCGGTCTACCTATATTAGAATTTTTGCCTAAATTTTGGATTTGAAATCCTGGTTTTCGTTTATTTGCCTTGATTAAGAAATCGAGGATTTCAAAAGTGATAATCGAGATTGAAAGAAAGAAAAAATAAAAACTGTGAAGATTTGAAAAAATACAAAACTTTAGTTTAAGTTTTTTAAATTTTTAGATTTGAAAATTATGAAAGGCGTCGATATATCAAATTATATTTGCCTTTTTTGAAATTAGAATTACTTACGATTAAATCAATAGTGGCATTATTATTACCATCTAAGATCCTAGTATTCGTCCATTTGATCTCATTATGAAATCTAGGATTTCAATATTAAGAGATAAGAATACCAATATTGCTATTTTGCAACTAACTTTAAGTTAGTTACTTTTAATATCAGTAATATTATATTTTAAAAAAGAGGATTTTGATATTTTAGCATTTGCTATATTGATATGATATGACTAAATACTTATGCTTATGTATGATAAGTTGCACATTTATAAACACAATTGACTCAATAATTCATCTTCATATTAACTAGTAGTAGGTACTAGATTGCCATTCTTAATCAAAATTGTAAACCTTCTTAAATGCTATTTAATCCTTAGGAAATCTTCAAATTTGAATGACCGATCAACTACAAACCTCATTTTTCTCCTTGATTTCCTTACCATCTATACTATACTACTACATTTACATTTAATCCAAATAGACTTTTTAAGATCACAAATGACATTCTATATAAAATTATCTATTCGATTATTGTGGCAATTCGTGCATAAAAATATTTAAATACCCTTACATTCTCAATTTACTGACCCAAAAAAAGTAAATCCTGTATTTTTTTCCCATCTACCTTGTAAGTATTAGTAGTGTACTACTTATCCTTAGTAGCATTATTCAGTTTGTAAGTACATGTAAGTACATGAATAATATCAGTAAAAGTATGATTAATATCCTATCTATCAAATAACTGATACTGATCTCATTATCACATTCCAAAAAATTTTCAGAATTTGAAAATTTGATCCTTATTTAATTTAAAGGGGGTAGGTTCAAGTAAAAACAATTTCAAACCTTGTTCGAATTAGATCTCATAAAAAAGGGTTTAATCATTCGAGAATTCCTTGAGACTTTGAACTCTTGGGCATTCATCAAAACAGTTTTTTTTCAAGTTCCAAAGTTAAAGTACTGGCTAATATAAGATACTTACATATTATATAGTAGGTACCTAGTATCTATACATTGTAAATTGTAAATTAAAATTCATTTACTTTTATGTATATCGGTTATGATTATGATATGCTCTATAATAATACTGATACTGTAAGTATCTGTATTCTGTAGTAGGAAAAAATGAAGAATCGGTCGTTGACAGGACCATTAATTTAATGCAATCGCCCAGAAACTGCTCCATCTGAGCAATTAATTCTCGAGAAAAATTCAACCTTGTCATCAAAAACTAGGGGTTCTGGACATTTTACTCAAAATTTCGTATCAAAATCAAATTTCCAAATTATAGATACCCATTGTAAATGCTAGTAATGATATACAGACTAACCTACTGTATTTTTTAGCAATTATGTGTATAATCCTATCTTATCAAATAAAACTCCAATCTCTAGAAAACTTTACAAAATTTTTTGAATTTTCTAAAAAAAAAGTTAGATGAACCTCCTCATATCCGTAATATTAAGGATATTATCTAATTCATAAAAAAGATAAAAGTTATCATTCAATTGTAGACTTAGCGATTATTTAGGTATTACTATCAGTAGGTAACTAACCATAAGAAATTTTATGATTTCTAAATATTAGTAAAAATTTGTGATATTTTGGTCTTGATAAAATGATGCCTCAAACTTTAAATATTTAGGCCTTGGTATATCGTAGTTCTTCGAAATATTTCTATCATCAAATTTTCTTATAATATTGTACTAGTACCTCCTATCTATGTAGTACTTACCTACTTGTAAGTAATACATATAGGTATATAAAATCTCTAGCAAACTTGGGTAAACTGTAAAAATGCATAGCATCTTCAAAGACTTTGAGAAACCCTACGAGAGTCGAAACTTCATATTCTGTCAATCAAAATTATCTCTCGCCTCCTATATATGAACATATGTATGCAATGTAGTAGTAGATACCGACAAAATCAAAGATCTTGAGGAGAAAAATGAAGATTTTATCACTTTCAATGTTATTCAATGCTATTCGGCATTTTTATAATTCATTTTGTATTGAAATTATATGTAGGGTATTAAAGGTACAAACATCCGCATTTCAATTGCATATTATTTACTGATCATCAGTACTACAGATGGAAAAAAAAACAGGAAGTTTATCTCAGAAATCAGATTCGAAGAATTTTGGTCAATTTATTTAAGATACTGTTAACTGTTAGATTCCAAAACTAATTGAATTCTAAATGTAATTTGATCGTATGTAATGTAAAGGTTAGGATAAGAATTTCAATACATCTATCAAATAGAAATTCTAAGGGTAAGTAAATTAATACTAGTATTATAAGTCTAGTTTGAACTTGAAAACTATCAAAAATGCAAAAAAAAAAATGTCAATTTTTACCAAGATGTCAGAAATATCGAAAGTTCGGATAGTAGTTGTCATACACTACCTACCTATCAAGCATTAAACTATGAATTTTTTGATTCTATTCAAAAATCAATTTAAACACAAAGCAAGTTAAAAAATTTGGTCAATTTGAAAAGCATGAATCTTTATATCAAATTTTGGAAAATTTTAGGTTTTAAAACTGTTAAAGGCAATATGGTCAAGTAAAATTGACTTGATACACGAGAATCTAATCTATAGTGATATTCTTAACTCAATTTTCAATCTGAAATCCTAGTTTTTGTCATCCATTTGGTTTCATTACGAAATCTAGGATTTCAGATTGAAAATTGAGAAAAGAACATCAATATTAGAGCTATTTTAGAATTAGCTTTTGAAAAACCTTTTAGTATTTTTAAAAATTTGAGGATCTGTATTTGTCAATAGTTGATTGCCTGACGTATCTATACAGAGTATTTTTAAATGTAACAAACTTCAATTTAAAAAAATGAGACTTGAAACAGAACCCCTTAAGAAAAGTGTAGAATACCTGATGGGATAAAATTTAGAAAATTTAAAGGGTTCTTTATACTTCGTAAGTACCTACTATATATATTAGAGCCCTTATTATGCCTTATAGTTATAATAGTCTACTCGTAGTACCTTAGAAGTGTATTAGATAAGCTGTCAGACATTTTTTGATGGATGAATAGATTATTAAGTATAGAATTCTTACAATCTGCTGGCTCTTATTATTACCTCAGCTCAACTTTAACCTTTTTGTCTTACAAAACCTATCTGTATTGTTACTACAATAAGTAGTAGACCATCCTTAAAAATTAAAAATTAAAAACAATTCTTTTATTCAAAATCCTACTCATTTACTAGTACTTACTACACTTATACGATACTATGGGTATTTAACAATCCATGAAATTTTTAATTCACTTAACTTTAGATTGTGTTATAATAAAGGGTAATTTGAGGAAATCAAAAAATGTACAGTCATTAGCCTCAAAGCTCAGTCTAATTCCAAGTATAATAGACCTATTAAAATACAGATAGTACTTACTGTAGGTACTTGAGACTTGAGACTATGAACGTATGAGAGAAAAAGATTTAATTAAAATCTATAAAAATAAGTTAATCTATTATCCTATAGCATTTCCTTTGTAATTTTATCACTCAAAAGTTTATTTAAATTGAAAATTTTTTGTAATTTTTCTAAAGCAGAGGAAACATCAATCTTATACACTTGTAGAGTACAAGTTGCAGTCGTAGTACTTACTCAAGTATGTAGGTACTTCATTTTTTGAGAATTTCTTTTGGAAATATAGTCTAATTATTTATTTGAAGGAAACTACTTTTTAAGTAAATTGAATTAAAAATTTCGAACTGTTAAATCCTGTAAGGTACGAGTACCCTACTCAGTATATTTAAAATTTAAAATACTGTCTAGGAGTATTCGTCAAAATCGCAAAAAAATTTCAGATTTTGCAATTTTTGGAAATTCTAATAATAGTTTTACCCCTAACTACCCCTAACTATCATTAGTTATAGAAGTAGATTAGGGGTCATTTGTGGAATATCGACATGTTTTTCAACTATCATTAGTTAGGGTGTAGATTAGTGCTAGTTCGAAAGAATTTTTGAAAGGAATTAGGATTTGCGATAAGGAAATACTACCCCTTGTTCCAAGAATGCAAAAATTTTCTCAAAATTTGAATCTGAAAATAATTTTGGAATATCGACATGTTTTCGGATAAACCATATCTCTATTTTTGACCTTTTGTTTGAGAATATCTCTAGATATAGATTTAAAAACACGTCAAAATAACTGGTTCAGTCGAACACAGTGTGTCGAAATACAACTTTTCCTAAATAGATATATCGAATCTGCCCTTATTGTAAAGTAAAAAATCAAAAAATCAAAAATTCGAAATTTTAAAGCATTTAAAAAGACGTAATTTTAGTGTATATATTGACACAGTACCCTATTAAATTGTTATGAAAATATCTTGGTTTTAAGATCAAGAATAACCGAATTATCTTGAATGTACTACAGATACAGATAATGATAGTACCTAGTGAAATTGAAGATTTAAAAAAATTTATAGCTTCTCGAATCAATTAAAAATTAATCCAATAAAATAGTACTTACCCTACTAACAAGGAAGTTGACTTAATGAATTATAGCTGTTTTTTCCCCTACATTTTCAAATCTAGGTTATAATTGAATTTTACAACTACTAGTAAATATCCATATGCTCCACATTTAAGGCGTTTTTTTGCCATTTATCTATAGACATGGATTAGATTATCTAAATTTTAGTACACTCGAACCCTTTCAGAAAATATTAGGTATTAATTGTAAATCAACAGAGTGAAATTAAAAACGGCTAGTATTATTTGCCCCTCGTTTTACGGATATATCGTAAAATTGCTATTTACTAAAACTGTCAAAAATTCAATCAAAATCTAGTCTTTATGTTCAATCATTATCCTTTTCAACCTCGATTTCAAAAAAATCTGAATGAAAAAATCTCAAATCACGAGTTTTTAGACAAAATTTCAAAGTCGAGATATACAAAACTAGCTATAAATGTCTCTAAAATTAATTTACAGTTGGAAATCACTCAGTAAATTGAGCAATTTATAGAATTTTATCCCTTTTTTAAACAGATTAATTAAGGTATGATTTTTGACAAATTTTATTTGGACAAAATGACTTGACTTAACAGACCTAACTAACAATTGACTTATCAATATACTACCATACTTAAAATGCCATAGTCAAGTAGTAGAAGTACAGTACTTTTAATTTACATAAAAATAAAAATATCAGTTTAGCCAAAGAACCGTATGAATATTCAACTTGTGTATAAATTTTCTAGGGGAAGTTGTATAAAAAATAAATCCATTCATTCTCTTTTAATTTCAACTTTTGTTCACTTAAACTAGAATAGAGAACATTTCATATACCTAATCGTATAAGTAGTAGAAATTGAAAAAAAAAAGACAAAAGTCGGTTAGACTAAGGATAAGCAAGGGGAAAAGACAAAATTAAAATGGCCACTAAAGTCCCCTTAAAAGTTGAACAATGGCATTATAAATTTATAAAATTAGACCGGAAATGGGCTGTTTAAATGTTGGCAGATGTTCAGACTTCATTATACATACGAGATATAAGGAGGTTCTTACATTATTAATCCTTTTTTTTAAACAAAAAACAAAAGTTTTAGTAAGTTTTAGTACTTTCTAGAGGACTTTAGGGGGATACACCACCACCTACAGTTAGAAAACCGAAAATCGGGGTTTTAGAAATTTTAGAATTTCAGTGAATATCCGAAAGGCGGGTAAGGTTCCAACCCCATAAGCTTTGTGTAAATAAAAAGGGTTCAATTTTTTATTTAATAGATTTATTGCATGCTACCGAAAGAAACACGATAAGTTATAGTCGAAGCTATAAAAATTAAAAAATAATTGAATTCTAAAATGGGCACCTAAGTAATTGAATAGTGTAAGTACTAGTAGTAGGACTAGTAGTACACAAGTGAAATTTTTAAAATTCATTTTACAGCAGTATTTTTAAGAATTTTAAAAGATTCAAAAGATATCAATTTCATTCAAATTATTATTTTATTCAAAATCTCTAGAGCATAGCATGACAAATTGTTAAGATCTCGATTCAATATCTAGGTTTAGTACCTAACCTATACTACGAGTACTTATACGGTCAATAGAATAAAATCTAAAAATAATAAAAAGTGAGATTACGAGTATAAGAAATAGTGGGAGAATTCGTGAATTTCGTGAGAAGAATTTACCCGGTAAATACAGATACTCATAGAAAACGGGTTATAAAAATTTGTTCATTTTTTATTGGTTTTTTGGACTGTTATTCAAAGTTTAAAATGTCTACTAAATGATCAAAATACCTAGAACTATCAACTATAATAAACTGGAAATTTCAAAACTCAAGTACCAACCTATTAGTATCTTAGTTTTCTGATTTCTGACCAAGGAATTTGCGCTAAATTTTGAATTTTTGAGATTTTAAAGTGCTATAAATGGGTCTTGAAATACTTTTAATTCAGTCTTATGAGTAGAAAAGTACCTATATTATACAGTCCTGAGTCCATAGCATATTTAAATTTTAAAGATTTGAAAATAAGCCCGGTGAAATTACTATGCAAGATTGGAATCCAAGAGAGAATAATTTGCTGACCTATAACCTAACACTTGGTCATGATTTATGGTCAAACCTAAACTATTATCTCATATCTGCTGTACTACTATATAGATACTTTGAAAAATACTTTGAATAAAAAGTATAAAAAAAGTCTGATATGTTCTGTATTTCAGAATAGTTAATAGTTAATACAGATGCCAATAATAAAGCCGCTGCTCTCTCTTGTCGACAGTACTTCATTTTGGATAAATCGTGTTTTATGGATTATTTCTAATACATTAATATTCAACACAGATCCTCTGCTGAACATCTCAAGCAAATTGTTCTACCTTCAAAATTCTAAAGTTTTTTTTAAAAGATCTCTCAAGTTTAATAATACAAGTAACACGAAGGGATTTTCTGGGATAATCAGACTAGAAAAAAAATTTAAAAACAATCCGACACGAGTTTCTCATTCTTATACTTGTATCAGTAGCATGCCAGTATTCAGTATAGCATCTATGTATCGGTGGTATATTGAGATTTTTTGGCAATTTTTTAGTCTATTTTGTAAACTACAGAGTACATTG
>JAQIXA010003054.1:0-15297 GCA_034699045.1 Nanhermannia cf. coronata Gr-Ori-00579 | reverse complement strand
CCGAGGATCATCAAAACCCAAATTTCAATATTTTTTTTAAAAAAACCTGGAATTTCAAAAATAAATAATTTCAGGCTCCCTGAAATTCCCTCGTTTTTCCCTCAAAAAAATTGCCAGAGCATGTATGAAATTATTCAAGAAAAACACAACCGACAATTAAAATTTTGGAATTTTGAGTTTTCGAAATGGATATTATGATGTATTAAGAAAAAATGCTTAGGTAATTCTCTTCTTATTAGGTACTTTACTTACATGTACTACAAACAAAATATTATATTCCTTCTATATAGGATAAAATAATTCACTTTTTGTCTGCTTATTTGTCAAGTTATGCTTTTATTTTAACAAATATATTATAATTATATATAATATATCTTAATAATTAATAAGGTACAAATTACAAAAATACAAACAAAATAATATTCTTAGATAAATCTAATTACTTTTATTTATATATTTTACTAATCAAATTATCTCTAATTTATTTTTAATGAGCACAGTGCACAATATATTATTAACCAATGAATAGCATAATGTTTCGTAAGGTAGCGTAGCGTAGCGTAGGTAGTATGTATTGTATAGTTGGTTCAATAATATTAAGTGTCAAAAAACATGTTACGTTACATGTACAAGTACAGGGTTAGCTTAGACAATAGTTTATTTTTTACTACTTATGTATTTGAATAATTCTAAAAGTATGCTTTATTGAGAAACGGCAAAGTAAAGACTATCTACAAGAGAATAAGTATTAACAAATTAGATTGATAATTTAGATGAATTTTGAGATAGGTAGTTTAAAAAATTCGCAAAAATTAAAATTTTAACAAAATTTTGTGAATTGATTTTTGATTCTCAGTCCTTCATAAACCTTTTTAAGAGGTTAGTTAGTTTTTCGTAATGCCCTTTTGATCAAGATTTGATTGCATTGACGAAATTGTGCCATTGCCATTATTGCATTGCAAATTGCAGTAGGTTTGTTGATTGGTAAAAAGTGAAATTCATAATATACAAAAAAATATAATTTTTAAAGATTATTTTAGGCTTATTAAAAAATTATCTCAAAATTCAATTAAAATTCTCAAATTTTTGCTATAATATAATTTGTTCATTCCATTTTCAGTTTCAGATAGTCTTTAAGGTTTTTCAATTCAATAAACATTTTTTGAATTAGGTATTTAAATTAAATTGTATAAACATCGGGTTATTGTCCTGGCCGATATATAATACACTACTCCTACTCCTACCCCTACCTACTATAACGATTAACGATACCTACATAAAAATATTCATTTCGAAATCGTACGTAACCTACTAATATTTGTATTTTGTATCATTATAGAGTATCGATTATAATTATTATTATTGTTTACGAAAATTGCTTAATATTTATACTTGTACATTATACACTAGGTACTAACCAATAAAAAATAGGTATAAGATACCTAGATAATTATAGGTTATAAATACCTTATAGGTAAATAAATACCTATAATATAATATAGGTAATCTTACTTATTTTTTCATATACTTAATTTGGATTTGGAAAGTTTGGAATCAAGGTAGAATAGATAGAAGACGAAGAATTTTTTTATCTAAAAATTATTTTATCTTAACTTGATTTGATTTGATTTAGAAAGGCTGTATGGATGAAATGAGCTTTCTATTGATTTCTCCAAGAACAACATTATATTGAAGAGCTAAAATTAAAAAAAAAGACAATTATAAGTATGTAAGGATCAAGTTAATAACAAGCATTAGGTTAGGTATTAGTAGGTACCTACTTAAAAATAATATTATTCTATCTACATATATATTACAGATTCAGATACAAAAGGTTTTATACAATATAAACTTATATTATGATATGATTGTTAAAATTTATTCTTTACCTTTTTCAGGGGTTATGTCAGCCATTAATTCCTCAACTTCTTGGTCATCTCCTTTCTCAATCTCCTCTTTTATCCCATTTGAATTTGAATTAACAGTTGATCTAACATAACGATTAGTACGGCTCTGAGAAAGTGATGCGATTTGTATTCTTGGATTCGATTTTGGTTTACCAGCTCCAATGGGTCGTCCTCGCCTTCGCTTTTTTGGTTCCAATTCACTGGTAACATTAATTAGAGATTGTTCTTCAGACATAAATGATGAATCATTAGATTTAGACTTGCTTGACCTCTGTAAAAATAGATTTGTAAAATTATTATTTACTCTTATTACTACCTACATAGATACATAATATCTACGATATATCAATATCTATTAAAAAAGAAAAATGACAAGTCAAAAAATGTGTTTTAAAGCTTTACATCATAAAATTTATAATAATGACATTTTATTTTTATAATTAAACCTTTTTCTTCTGATTTTCATATTGTAGAGGATCATAAAAATCAGGTTTCTCTCTTTGAATCCGAGTAGTCCGTCTTCTTCTTGTTTGACCAGAATCATCTAATATACCAGAATCAGCTAATTTAAGATTTTCAGCAGCACTCTCATTAGCTAAACTAGTACTCCGTCGATAGATAAAGAAGGTATGACCACAGCCACATTTCTTACAGGCTACCGGAACCTACAAATCAATCAGTAGAAAGAAAATATTACTCAAAGTAAATATTTGACCTTTATGACCTATATACAACAACTATTTAAATATAAAGCTCACCTGCTTGTTGCAGCTCGGGCAATTTTTTATCGCCATAATCCTTATCAAAATCAAAATCAAAGGATATTTATTTGTTTTGTAGGGTACTATTAAACTTAAAAGTTTAATAAAAGTAGAAAACTTTAACAATCTCAAAGGGTCTTTCCCGTCACCGTCCTTACACTGTCGATGATATCATTAACTCTAAACCTCAATTAGCAAAATACCATAATTAGATAATTAGTAATTAGATAATTAAGAAAAAACTATGATTTTGTGACAAGATCACACAAAATACTAATAAAAAAAAATAAAAATAACCTTCGCCTTTGCCTTTGCCTTCGAACTCAACTTTCAAAAAAAATGAAAAATAATAATATAGGTAGGTAATGCAATGTAAGTAGGTAGCTAGAATCTACTGTGCAGTTAGCGCGAGATTTTAGCAAAATAAAATAAAAAATACAACACACCAAAAACTTTCGATAATTATTCCCTTGCCTTGCTTTGCATTTGCATTCCATTCCATTGCATTTATTGCATTTGGGATTGGGGAATTTATTATTGACAATTATTATTATTTTGGCCTGACCACCTGACGAGAAATTAGCTTTATTGGAACTGTTCTGGACAACTTTGACCCCTTTTTTGACCATTTTTGAAAAAAAAAGTGAGGAAAATGAGTGGTGGAGCTGAGAAAGTACTGGCTGACCAGTTAATTGCTGTGACGAAGGCCCTTGAGGAGCAGGTGGAGGGTGAGATTGACAAGTTTTCGAAACTTGACTCAGATGACCTGGACAAATTGAGGCAGGAGAGACGAGAGCAAATGAAATTGAAGGCTCAAAATATTGCTGAATGGAAAGCGCAGGTTGGTAGATCATAATATATTATACATTTTAAATACTCGATTCAAGATTTTAACGAGAGACTTTTTAATCGACTTTGTAAAGGTAATTATATAATAGTTTTTTAAGTTTTAGGTTAGGTACTGATATGCATGTTAAGACCTATTTCTACTTTAATTTAGTCATGAATAACAAGGGCTCTTCATGCCTCAAGGGCACTTGCTCCTCAAGAGCAAGTGCTTTAAAGGAGCTGGTAGAGAGGAAAGGAACACGGAACACCACGACATGACATGACTATTATGGATTATTTTTATATAATATGTATGTATGAATTCACCAGCAAAATTTAGATTTTAATTTTAATTACATTATAAATCGTCATTTTCAGCTTATTTCACGAATGCTCAAGCAAGCTGAAGCTGAACTCATGACTCATTAATGACAATGATCAATGTTTATTTTTATTTCACGAGAAATGAATCCCTGAATATTTTTATGCTGAATTCATATGCTGAATATTTTTTTGCTTAGGGACACGGAGAATATTCAGAGATTGGAGATGAAAGGCAATTTTTTGATGTGTCGAAAAAGTCCAAACGAGTGGTTTGCCATTTTTATCGGGAGTCCACTTTTCGTTGTAAGATTGTTGACAAGCATTTGAATCTATTGGCACCGAAGCATTTGGAAACAAAGTTCTGTAAAATTGATGTTGAAAAATGTCCATTTCTTATTAGTAAGCATTCATTACATATTTACCTAATACAGTTACCAGATTTGGCTTTAATTAAAGATAACTATAATTTTTGTAGGCCGTCTTGCTATAAAAGTTCTTCCAGCAATCGTTTTGATGGTAGATGCAATTATCATCGGCAGAATTGTCGGATTTTCAGATTTAGGTAATTTTTCAAATTATGCTTTTGGAGATAGTTCCATTGATAATTGAAGCCTAAATTCCAATCTTAAACTAACTAATTCATAATGTATACCTACCCTAAATATTAATATTGTTATAATTATTATTATGTTATTTGCTTTTGTTATTACCTCTACAAAATTTATTTGATTTTGGGATTTAAAAAAATAGGAAACCGAGATGACTTTGGAACTGATATGCTAGAATGGAGACTAGGAGTTTCAGATGTTATTGAATATAATGGAGATAAAATGACGCCTCCCGATCAAAACCCTGTTAAAAAGTCGACGAATTTTCTTAATAATCCAAAGAAAACAATCCGAGGGGGAACGAATAAAGAAGATTCAGATTCTGACGATAACTAAAAGTTTACGTACCTATGCATCTCATTTATATTTACATACCTACTTAACTATTCACTAACAATTAACTGAATTTGCATTATTAAATATCAACAATATACATTCATATTCATACCTATACTATATAATATAATATATAAAAACTAATACGTACTTCATTGTATTAACTATTGCTACCTATACTACATTATTAAATAAAATACACAGTACTAATTTTAACAATTTAAATTAGGCAGAGCAGATTATCATGATACTACACATAACTTGTTAGTATAATATTAAAAAAATTTGTACAACTAAAAAGCACACCTAATTGATACAATTTTTATACTATATACCTAATATATAAAAAGAAAATAATATAAACATTATACCAAAACTAATCATCAATATCTGCACTCTGCATAATATCTAATATCACTACTTTATAATTTATAAATAGATTTATATTTCATTCTTGGCTGACAGGATTTCCTAATCATTCCATTTGCCATTTATTAATGTTATTTTTTATGCTAGAATTGGATACTATTAAAATAAATAATATTATAATTTTCTTACAATCTATTCTATAGAAAATAAAACTTAAAAAATTCTACGTCAGTTCAGTAAAAATGTCTTTATTTATTGATAAAATTTTAAGAGTACCTCCTTATAGCTAGGTTAGGTACAATTATTTTTAGGTTTGGATTTAGTATAATGTAAAATGTATGTATATATTAAAATTTTAATTACTACCTACATATAAATATCATTAAATGCATAATAATAACTAGATATCTTTTTCTTTGGATTAATTGGAATTAGAGTATTTATCCTTACCTTTATGTAGTACATAAGAGTTTACAAAAATAGTTTTTGAAATTATACAGTTATTGTATAATCATTTACTCGTATAATAAGTAGATAGTACATAATATAGTAATTAAGTTATGTATATATTATGGTTTTTCATTAACTATTTAATTAAAAAACTTAAAACACAAAAGATGTAATATTTTACCAGATACGGATCGATATATAAGAATATAATAATAAATAAGTGGCCAGTTGTGAGCAACAAAATTGTGAAGATGTTTTAGACTTGAGGTGGGATGGGACTGTTCCAGCACCATGGATCGAATGCAAGTATCGAACTTGAATTCAAGTTTCACTTGAAGTGACACTTCAAGTAAGATTTTTCATTCCAAGAAGAAAAAAACCGTACTTGACTTGAATTTCAAGTGCCCACTTAAGCCAAAATCTCAAGTCTGGTCAGACCTCACTTGAAGGGACACTTGAGATAATTTAATTGCAATTAACTAGTTATTTTGTTAAAATTTAATTATCCTGACCATTAAATATGATTAATTAAAGGTTTAATTAAATTTTTGTAAAGATTTCATTAAAATTGGTCTAGTTTAAGGGTAAAAATTATCGAGGTGATGGTTTTTTAAGTTTTGTGATTCGAAATTTTAGATTTTTGCACAATTTAAACATGACTATTATTCTCAAGTTGAAGACAATTGTTGACCTTAGGTATTATTGACCTTTGATGTATTAACGGACATTAGGTACTTAAAATATACCTCAAATACACAATTAATTCTTTAATTGTAATTGTACAATTACAATTATAATTACTATATGATCGTAATGCATATTAAAATGATACCCTTATTACCTAATTAGGTAAATTGTAATTTAAATGCTATTTTTTTGTTTTAGACCTAACTAATTAAATGTTCAGTTAATTCAGTTGAAATTTTAATCACCTATTTACCCACACCTACAAATGATACGAAATGTAAATATAATGAAAATAGTAGATGTAGGTAGGTATGTATGTATATGAAATATGCAAAACAAAACCGAGTCAAAATCTGGTCTTTCGGGCCTGAAGATTAGATAAAATATAGCTAGATCATATCATGCCCATATACTTTTATATGCATTAAATAAGTACCCTACACTACGTACTTGCTATCTACAAATAATACTAGGATTTAATTAACTGCTCCTTTTTTAATTAGTAGAGTTTAATTGAATTTAATTAACTTCGCTCGTAAAAAAATCAAGTAATTTTGCCATTTATCAGAATACCTAGGTCAGACAGACGACGAATAATAAAACAGACAAACAGATGAAAAAAGTGTAAGCAAAGAAAAGATTAATAATCGGTGCTCGCTTCGCTCGCACAACAAAAAATATAACAATTAAAGTTAATTTTGATGTCATTTTATTGATTGGAATTCGATATTAAATTTTAATTTTAAATGCTACACTTGAAATTATAGTAAAGAAATGTCCGGATTTTGTACTTGTAATGGTTAAAATAGGAAAAAATCTAGCGCTTCCACCCCTAGTCAAGTCAAGTACGGATTGACTCAAGTGTCGAACTTGGAATGAAACTTTACTTGAAGGCCTACTTGAACTCAAGTTCTACTTGACTGGGCAATACTTGAAGTGTCAAGTCAAGTACGATACCTACATTCGATCCTTAGTCTGGTGCTTGGATCGATGATTTTCCCTTATTTAAGAAGCTTGACTCTGGCCAATATCAATGTAAGATAATAAAAATATAATCTAATATAAAATCTTAACAAAAATATATATTAGAGTAAAATTAATGTTTATTTTTTAAATGTTTTTTTACATTATAGTTGAAAAAAGATGGTTCTTTAATAAATATCATAATAGCCTTAAATCCGATGTTAAAAGAGCTCTCCATTGTCAACACACAAGGCTTTACCGAAAGTTTTGAGGTTGACGGGATTACAAGGGAACATTTCAAAATTGCAAATTCTTTTAGACAGGTACATTATATTTACTGATGATATTTGACCATTTAATTACTTACTAGGAGTTAATTTACTACCCATTTACTTAGCATTAGCATTAATTGTGTGAGCTAAGCTATATGAGTGCAAAATCAATTTTTTTCGAGGAAATTGAGCGTAGATTACACATATAAAGTGTAATCTTAAATCTTAAATCTAATTTTTCATTTTTGTAAAAGTTTTTTTCTTATTTTATAAATATGGGGGCCCCTTATTAGAGTGTCCAAGTGGTAGAGTTATCGGAGATTTTAGTGGAAATGGCAAAACTAGACCTAAGGGTCAACCATGACAAGTTTGGTTAAAATGAGTCTAATAGCTTTCGAGTAATCTTCTGATTTTGAGTTACAGGAAGACTAACACAGTGAAAGCTTTATATTTTGATTCACTTTGCTCTGCTCGCACAATTGTTTATACTCGTATATTAAAAACAAAATAAATTAAGAGCCCATGTACAGGTACCTAAAGTCTAAATTTTGCTACATGTTATCAAATGGCCTATTTTGGGGGACTTCGGTTGGAGAAATCTTTTTAAGTACTCCGCGTAGTGACTTGAAATTTTTTTTATTATATTCGTACACGCATTTTGCATGGAAACATGGTAACACCTTTTTAATTATCAAGTCCTAAGTACTTAAAAAAACCTTTGCTTATCTTTTTTACTTTTTTTTACATTGTACCTGAATTTTTATCAACATTTTAATAGATCATTTCCATGTAAAATATGTCTAGGAATATAATTAAAAAAGTTTCAAGTCTCTACGTGGAGTACTTGAAGAGATTTCTCCGACCGAAGTCTCCCAATAAAGGCCATTAAGTGGCAGAATTTAGACTTTAGGTACCTGTACATGGGCCCTTAATCAAAGATCAATTTTTAATTTTTAAATTACTTTTATTCCTTTTATACAGAAGAAAGGTTGGCCTCATGAAATTCGCCAAGATGTTGATCCAGATTCGAATTCGAAGCCATTAAGTGAACAGAATAATAAATAGTAATCACAAGTATGATAAGATAATCCTCAACACTCAACATAGACAGATTAGATAGACTATTATTATTAGATTCTTTTCTAAACCTTTATTATCAATCCAGATATTTTATTTTATAATTTTTATATCACTTTTGTTTACGTTTTACATACACACATGTAAGCTCTGATCTTTCTTATTAATACAGATATTCTACTGAAGCTTCAGTAGAAGTGCAGTAATATGAAGGTATAAGGTAATATTTTCGGTCGATCGACAAAAACAACATAGAATTTTTAACAAGGATATCCATTATGTCAGACATATAGAAAGGTAGAAATAATACCTGTTCTGGTAAAATATTTTGTCAGAACAGGTAATAAAGTTTTTTATTTAAAAAAATATGCTTATAGATATATATTATAAATCTAAAAAGCGGAATAATTTGTAACTTTATCTCTCCTATTGGAAATTTCTGGTTAAATTTATCATTATTTTGGATGATTTCAGTTATTTTTTTAGCAAAATATTGTAGTGTATCATTTTAATTATCTATAAGTTTATTGTTTTTTATAAATAGACATTTGACATATAGGTATTGTAGTATATCCTTGTAAAAATGTCCATTTTAATATGGAAAGTTGTTTTAGCTGATCGATTGAAAAATGACCTACAGCTACTTTCAGTGTAATTTATATACTATTAATATTTATATTTATATACTAAAAATGTCAGGAAATATGAATTGTTAATCTCATGGTCAGTCAGAACCATCAATGCATTGGGACTTTATTAGATAGGTAAGTAGTTAAAATTACTCAATGATTTTATTTTGACGCCTAAAATATTCAACAACTGAAGCTATTTATGTCACTAAACAATTAGCTAAAATATTATTAATTTATATTATACAATCTTTACAAACAAAATTCTTTACAAACAATTTTGTTATTTATATTCAAAATCTAATTACACATTCTAATAATTAATACATAATAGTAAATAATAGTAATTATAAAAAATGTACTATAATTTAAATAATTCATTATATATAATACTGTTAGTGTTTTTTTTCTAAATACTGTGTAATTGTAATTATATCTATAAATGATTTGATTTCTAAATCTAAATCTAAATGTATATTGTTACCAACTAATACTAGTACTACATATAACTAATACCAATAATTTAATGAATTTTTTTTGTATTCTATATGTTGGACATTTTCATTCTTTTAATAAATATAAATAAATAAATCGTTTTTGTGGAAATTATTATCATTAATTAAATGTATGTATACATGTAATCAAATAGCATTTTTACTTCTACAGATTAGTACTCTTTAAGTACTCCACGTAGAGACTTGAGACTTATTTTATTATGTTCTTAGACACATTTTAAAACTATTTGCTGAATTCAATTATTGTAATTATAGATGCTCAGGTACAAAGGTACAGAAAAAAGGTACAGAAAAAAAGCAAAAAAAGTTTTTGCTCTACTTTTTTCTATCCTTAACATATCTATAAATTCTAATCCTAAAATTACTAATTATTGAAATTAGCATCTGTAAATTCAATTCCTTCATTAACCTTGACCTTTAAAAGAGGTCAAAAAAAGATCTAATTAAAATATTTAAAATTAAAAATAACAAAAACTTGTTAATAAAAAAGTGAAATCTCAAAATCTCATTTTACCCTCACATTACATTTTACGATCTCGAAGGGCGGAAAATCCGGATTCCAAAATTCTTCAATTTCAATTTTCAGTTTTCAGTGTCAATTCAATTCAATTCAATATTCAATTCAATTTCAATTATCAATTTCATAATTAAATTCTTGTTACCTAATTACTAATTACTAATTAACAATTACTTAATTATTACCATGTCCATACAATTACAATTAGAATCTTAAAGTGTCTTAAAATAGTTTTAAAAGTTAGTGTTCGTTTTTATGTAAGTATTTAAAGTGCAATAGAAGAATAAGGTAGGTAAGTAAAGTAAAATGTGTTGTAAAGTTAAATTTGAGTTATTTGCTTTTTATTTGCCATTAAACTAATATGCCTTTAATTTTCAGATTACAAATGGATGGTGATGGTAATGGTGCTGGTGATGTCAAGGTCACAAGAATTGGTCAAGATCTACTAGAAACATATGTAAATGAAGATGGTTTGGGCCGCCTGAATAATAGGTAAGAAAAATATTATGTATTTTATAAGTTTGATTATTTTGCTTAATTTTATTAAACTAAAATGTCTTTAATTTTCAGATTACAAATGGATGGTGCTGGTGCTGGTGATGTCGAGGTCACAAGAATTGGTAAAAATCTAGGTCAAGAAACTTTTGGTGTTGTAAATTACGATGATTTGGGCCGCCTACTCAACAACAATGTCGTACGATTTTTACAATTTTATAATTTATTAATACCTTTAAAAATATACAAGTTTTCATTCATTTTTAATTTAACAATTATAACTGCTTTAAAAAACTATAAATTCTTGCAGGTCAAAGAAGAGATTCTCCAATACCTCGATGGTTCAGCTCTAATTAACCTGATTGATGTCAACAAACAAATACGTCAGCTTGTCACCTCCTCAAAAAGGTTCAAAAAGTGTATCAACTTGAGGATGACCACAAAAAACATGGAATTATTAACAATTGATGAATCATTACCACAATGGACAGAGAACTTGACCAACTTGACATTGGTTTATAATTCAGATTCACCAGAGTATTTCTTTGACACGACTGAGAAATTATCATCATTTCAATTGGCTAGAACCCTTTTACACCTGTCAACCCTGGAGATCATCAATGAATCAAAAGACATTTATAATGCCTCAAAGTTCGCTCTGAGAATCCTCAAATTGTCTTCAAAGCTCAAATCATTAAGTCTGTCATATGAACTTTTACTTAATCCCAATCTCATCGATTTTGAAGTTATAAATTTGAGAGAATTAAAATTTACAAGCTCACAAAACTACGAGGTACAGTGTGATGAACATTTTATGAAGAATCTCAAGTTTTTTACATCAAATTGCTTCAATTTGAAGAGTTTCACATGTCAAGAATTGGGTCAAGTTCAGGGTCGATATGACAATATTGTGTATTATGAAAATTACAAATTGTTTGCTGAGATTTTACGAATTATTGAGAACAACTCGGGTAGTTTAGAAAAACTTGAAATGGGGATAAGTCAACTTGTAAGTCAGCTTCCAACTTTTTCTACAAAATTTGCTCAGATTTCATTTCCAAATTTGAAGTATTTTGATTTGAGAGCTGTTAATCCAAATTATTCAATTCAAGAACAATCACCTGTTATTGAGATTTTGAAAAAATTACCACAACCTGGACAATTGACAACCCTCAAATTAGCCATGACCGTATTTCCACTTGAACTCTTTGACCTCATTCCAGAAAAATTCCCTCAACTCATAAGCCTCTCATTAAAAGCATCAAAATATTCAGATCTTCTTTATAATGGTAAAGTGTATGAAGATTCCTCTTGGTGTTTTCTTCAAACAATGACTCAACTCGAAGAATTGGAAATTACAAAATTTATAATTGATCGAAACATTTCTAATTTTGGACTAGGAGAGATTTCTAACTTACAAATATTTCTTCCAAACAAGAATTTGAGAAAATTGGCATTAAGAGGGCTGAAGGATGGTGTTGGTGATTATAAATCGTTTATTAATGGAATCTGGAGAATGGCTGACCTGAAGGAATTGGCACTAACTGGAAGCCCACTGGATTTGAGTGATTTTATGTCAATCTGTACAAATTTTAAACTACTTGAAAAACTGGAGATTTCTCATTTAAAAGCTGAAAATCCTGACTCACAAAATTCTTGGTATAGCACAGACACAGATGATTGGGTAATCGAATATGATGAAATCTCAACACTCTTTTCTAATTTAAAATGTAAGTTTTTAAATTAAATTAACAATATGCATGGAGTTAGACTTTCCAGAAATTTATGGCTAAAATGTTTAGGTAGGTGATACATTATTTTTGTGTTTTATTTAGATTTGAAGGAGATGTCAATTGAGATTTGGTCTGGTGATTTTAGTCCGGTTCTTGAATCGATGAATTTCCCTTATTTAAGAAGCTTGACCTTGGCCAATGTTATGAATGTAAGATTAAAAAAATATAATCTAATATTAGTTGTAAAATTATTATTACCTATTATTGTAAAAAATAAATCTGTTTCTTTACATGTTTATAGTTGGAAAAAGATGATCCACTTTTAAATATCATAATAGCCTTAAATCCGATGTTAAAAGAATTCTCCATCGTCAACTTCACTGATGGATATTACACAGCCCAAGGCATTGAGATCGACGGAAGGAAGAATTTAAAAATTGAAAATTCTTTTAGACAGGTTGGTAACATATCTTAATCTAAAAATGATATTTAATTACTTTCTACTATACTTACTATTATTTAATTAACTGACTTTTAAATTACATTTATTCTTATACAGATCAAACCTTTGCCTCATGAAATTCGCGATGATTTTGATCCAGATTCGAAGCCATAAAGTGAGCAGTATATAATTGAATGGTAATCATTATAATCACAAGACAAGTGTGTAATCCTCAACATATACAAATTAGATTATTATAAGTGGATTCTTTTCTAGACCTTTATTATCAATCCATATATATTCGTTATTTTATAATTTTTACATCATCATATTAGTTATAATATGCCCTAATCTTAATATAAATATTCTGTATTACTGTATTACCTATTCCACTGAAAGTTAGGTAATTTATAAACTCTAATATATTGCTATACTAAAAATGTCAGGAAATATGAATTGTTAATCAGAACCATCAGGGCAAGGGACTTTATTAGGTAGGTAGATAAAATTGTCCAATGATTTTATTTTGAAACCTAAAATAGTGTTAAACACTCTAAAAATAAATAATATTAAATAATCATAATTATAAAGTACTATAATTTAAATAATTCAAAATATATACAATTTAAATAATGTTAAGTAATTTTTCTAAATAAAGTGTAATTATGTATATCTATAAATGATTTGATTTCTAAATGCATATTGTTACCAACTAGTATTCGCTACTTATAATAATGATTGTATTCCATAATATATGCTGGACATTTTCATTATTTTATTAAATATAAATATTGATAAATAGTTAGTAAATCATTTTTGTAGAAATTATATCTAACAAAATGATAATACCTAATCGCAAAGACATAACTGTATAAGATCCTACTGATTCTATATTTATTAGGTTCTTTTCTTTCTATACTAACTGTCTTTTTTATTATTTTAATAAAACATAATTTAAGAGTTTTTGGACTACTATTATGTAAATACCTATGTATTATTTATTTTTGAGAAGAATTTTGTTTCAAAATGCTAATTATTGAAATGTTATTTTAATGCGAGATAAACTGCAAATGAATTTGTAGACACGAATAAAATAAAATTAAGGAAAGTGGTCGCCTTAATTATGTAAAATGATCCAGAGGAAATACTCAAAAAATTTGATTGGTTTTTGCCAACTTTTTCTCATATTTTCCTATAAAATGAGCCTTGAGAATTTTGTAAACTAGTGTTTAGAAGAAAGTTGACCTTTCTATGACCCAAAGTGTGTTTACATCATTTTTCAGAACAGTCCATATTATTTTTAAGATATTATTAGTCCAATGTATCAGCTATGACTCTGAATAATAACACAAGATTGTATTTTGAAGTTCAAATTATATGAAATTCTTGAAGTTTTTGAAGCTTTTCTTTCTATAAAACCAAAACTATCATCGAGGCAGCTAATTGCAAATTGACCGGAGAAAGAGAATGAAAAAAGTGTTTGGATTTTGGATATTAGTCGCAAGATTCTGAAAACATCCGTGCGTGGTGAAAGGGTTATTAAAGTTAATAGTGCAATGCAAGGGGATTAGGGGTTTTGAGGTTTGACTTGATGCCTACTACTGCCTAATCTGATCTGAATCTGAACCTGAATTCTGGAGTCCTGGAGGTAAATTCTGGAGGAAATGCGAAATAAACGAAAAAAAAAGCAAAATTCTCATTTAACCCCAACATACTCAAATAGAGAATTTGAAGAAAGTTGAAGTTTGAAGGCGGAAATTTTATTCTTCAAAATTAAGTCCTAAAATAAAAGCCTCACTTCTAAACTCTAAACTATTTTTTTAACTAAAAATAAAATAAAAATAAAAATAAAAAGACTCAAAAATTTTGGGGTCGTTCGTGGTCGTCACAAAATTGTGGTAAGCCAAAATAAAAATTACTTGTGTGAATGTGATAGTGATGGCAGTTCAGTTAATTGTAAAATCAATTCTATTTAAATTTTATAGATTTTAAAATGGATGGAGATGATGGTGATGTCAAGGTTGAAGTCGAGGTCACAAAATTAAGCCAAGAAACTTTTGAGGTTTTTAAGGACAATTTTGCCCAGCTGCTCAACTTTGATTCCGTTCGATTTTTTTATATTTTTAGATTAGATAATTAATATGGCACTTTTTTATAATTTTAAACAAACAGCTGTCATCTAACCTTTGTAATTTATTGTAGGTCAAAGAAGAGATTCTCAAATATCTGGATGGTTCAACTCTCATAAACCTGATTAGTGTTAACAGGACCCTTCGTCAACTTG
Organism: Nanhermannia cf. coronata Gr-Ori-00579; assembly: GCA_034699045.1. Lineage (NCBI taxonomy): Eukaryota > Metazoa > Arthropoda > Arachnida > Sarcoptiformes > Nanhermanniidae > Nanhermannia > Nanhermannia cf. coronata Gr-Ori-00579. The sequence continues at coordinate 100 of JAQIXA010003054.1, read as the reverse complement.
TCACCTCCTCATCTCAGTTCAAAAAATGTGTCCACTTGAGGGTACCCACAAAAACTTTGGATTTATATACAACAGGGGAACCATTGCCAGGATGGACCAA
>JAQIXA010003053.1:0-15302 GCA_034699045.1 Nanhermannia cf. coronata Gr-Ori-00579 | reverse complement strand
TCAAAAGGGGTCGAGAAATAAAATAGATTCCAAACACGAAAAATTTATACGAAAATACTTATGCACCAACCTGGTAGCTTTTATTTTGAATTTTACCCTGAGATATCTGGAGATACAGAAGATATTCATCAAACAAAGAAAGCACGTGTGTCAAAATTTAAAAATGTTCCCGAGTCAATTCTAATCTAACCTCTATGCTTAAAAATGAGTTTTTAAAGAATTTTTTTTTGCCTTTTGATAAGTTTGACCTTGAGTATAATTGTAATTTTACAAATTGTCGTCGTATCTTGGACTTGAAGTGTATATTTGTACTACTTATACTTATATGTAAGTATTTGGAGCCTAATAGTAATGGCAAATTCAACTCTATTATTTTAATGGAATGATAATGTCTTTGAAAGAAATGTTAAGACTTGAAGAAGTTTGGCGTATAAGAGACCATTGAACTGTAAAAACCCACTTCATATAACCATTTATCCAATTTGATCTGAACATTTACCTCCTAGTACTTATATACTAACGGATAGTACTTAGGTCCTTACACTGTAAAAGTTAAAAAAAAAAAACCCTAATAAAATATATTTTGTAGAATTAGGGGCAATAGTAGGGTACTTTTTAAAATGGTACTGATAAAAAAGTTAAAGGGTTAAGGAGATTAGTACGTCAAGAAAAGCAAGAAATTCTAGACAGTAAGATACCCTGTCATACAAAAAGCTTCAAAAATGTCAAAATCTCCGTAATATTTCGAAAATCTGAGAAAATTATATTCTTAAAATGAAGACCAAATACTGATATCTCAATTTATTCAAATACGGAGTATGCCATTTTTTATGGAATTTGACCAAATTTTGTTAAAATTTTTAGAGATTTTGACAGTTTAGATTTTGAGCATATTTTCAGTTAAAGTAGAAAATACCAAAAAAATTATTTTATTTCTATAATTTTAGAGTTTTGAGATCAAACCTTTCAACTTTCAGCCTTTCTTTCTTCCGGGTATTTTATTATTTTTTATTCGTTTTGATTCAACTTTTGAAAATCTTTAAAAAAAATCAAATAGATCTGTAACTGCTTGTATAAAAGAGTAAATATGATCTAAAGATCAGAGGATTCGATCTAGTTTTAGTAGTACGAGTAAGTTCCTTTCAACCTCTTGTAAATATCACAAAAATCAAAAATCAAATGTTTGCTTACATTTTTATAGTAAAGTATAGGTAGGGTACTTACATTGATAAAAATACTCGTATAGGTAGTTTCTGTCAAAAGTAGGTACAAGGAATTATTTTAATATTTACTTGAGTATTTAACTACCTATTTATTATTATGGTCAAATAGTCTATTATTTTATTAAAGTCTTTTTATGGTCCAATATCATATCTTTATTTTGGTCTTTGTGAACTTTTTTTCTTCTTTCTTTCTAATGGAAATTGAATCAAGAATCAAGTCTCATTTAAAAGTTAATAGAATAAAGGTTGACGAGATTCGGGGTTGGGCAAAAAATTACTTTGATCTGAAGTTGACATGTCATCGATTTTTCCCAAAGTATCTGTATTTCCCCTACCTTAAGGAGAAAGAGTTCACAAATTTCTTTGTAAATCATAAAATATATATAAATTAAACATGTATTGTGCTAACAATGCTAGGTTTTAACTATTCATAGAATAGATGTAGATATTTCACTCTATTCGTAATAATTAGAATATAACCAAAACAGTGATCATGATCTTTAAATAATTTTTAATGGAATTTTATCCTAAAGGTTTTTGAAAAAGTTTTCAAGTTTTAAAAATATGATTAGGAATAAAATTGACAGAAAGCTAAACAAAAATTTATAATTTTTTTTGCCAAAAATGAACCTTTACTTGAATAAAATCATTTGTAGTCTCCTTTAACCTTGCCAATGCATGTCTAGTTAAATTATTAAGCAATATTGGTTTGATTTTCTTTTACTTTCTTTCTTTCTACAATTTTTTTTCATTATTTCTTACCCTTTTACCTTTGTCAATCGAAATAATTTGACTCATGGGAAACCTTTGAATACTTTGATTCTTTTTTTGAGAAAATTTTACTACAAAAACTATTCTACAAGCTCAAGACTACATTTGTAGTGAATTCTATTCTACATCTAAAGTACCCTACCTGAGAAAATGTCCTGATATGAGTAAGATACAGATTGTACTATAGTATTTTGAGTAGAAATATAGGTACTTTGAAGTTTGAATTTGAAGGGTGTGTGAGAATAAATTTGAAGCTGTCCCATTTGACAAAAAAAGTGGGGGGAAATGGTCGATAAATGTATATTTGAGGTGCCGGTGAGTAAGTCCATGGTTCACAATTTGAAAATTTTGATTTTCTTATTAGATCCTTCATATACCCGTCTGTCCTAATCTTGGGTTCTTGGTCAAATTCGAAATTACCTAATTTGAAATTCTAATAATATTTACAAATTACAAATTTGTCACAATTTAAATCAAAATAGATATTATCCATGTTTTGTATCTTTGCTTTTACTATATTAAAAATAAATTTTCTACAACTATTCTGTATTCTGTATAATAGATATTATGTGAAGACTTTTAGATCTAAAATCTAAATTTTTTGACAATTTTGAAACGAGGATTTGACCGTAGATTTTAGATTTTACATATAACCGTAAATCCATTTCATTTTACTATTATATTATGAGTAGGCGTTAAGTGCAACTTGCTTTGATCATGATATTCTAGTATTGGTTGAATTATAAATGGATTTTTGATAAAATACTCAGAATTCATAATATCATATGTACCAGCTGAAATGAAAAATATACCCAAGAAATGAGGGGAATGAAACAGATCTGAAGTCCGAGTCCTGAGAGTGATCGATGAATTAGATGATAAATGGACTTGCTGACCAAAATTTGAAATCCATTTTCAAAACATTGCACTTGTACCTTACTTATACTGATATTTATCAGTATATTAACTTGTAGGGCTTAAAAAATGTATTTAGATATTTATGGTTAATGGATCTGGGAATTTGAAAGTCAAAGAACTTGCGAAATTTTTACTTAAATACTCATACTTTATACGAGTATTTGATTTTTGGCTCCCAAATCCTTACAATTACAATACAAGTAGAAAGAAATTGGACACTTTAGTTTTAGCCAAATATTTTAATCAAAAAGTACGAAAAACTATGCATGTACTCAATATCTAAAAGTATCTAGAATTTTTAGTTATTTTAAGGATAAATTTTGATAAACTTGATATTTTGAGATTAGGGTATCGTTACTTGTAAACTCGGCGAAATTTGGCCAGATTAAAATAATCCCTAGTACTTTTTAAATTCATTAAAGGGTTAATAATTGGCTTTATGAATCCCACGAAAACTACTTTAAAAACTCATTTTTTCTAGAAATCAAGTTTTAAAAATACTTTCATACTCCTTATACTCGTACTTCGTACTCGTACTACTACAAGTACCTATATATAATATGGTTATTTCTCAAGGGATTTTTTTCATTCCACTCAAACTACAGAGTAAGAACTCAAAACTTCAATTTTAGCCATCAAAGACATTTTTTTCTACAAAAAGAATTAACTTTTAACTTAAACTTGAATCATTATTTTATTCGATTCAATACCCATTTTGATTTCTTCAAGTTTTTTTCTTTCTTGGCACAACTTTTGACTTTTTTTCTCACACACTTACTTGTTCAGAATCTTGATTTGAAATTTGGATTGATTTGGTGTAATAAATTTTTTTGCTAAAAAAAACTTATTACTTATCAACTACTCAAAGTTTGGTGTGATCAAAATTTGAATTTTTTTATAAAAAATAAAAGTTCACTTTTTAGTAATCACTGGCTTTTATCTAATATACTTTTTTAAATAACAATTTTACGCTTAATAATATCTCGAAAACATAAACCTCAAAATCCATTGTAGGTGTAGGTACTATACATCTACGAATCAAATCTCAAATCTCAACTAATTGTACGAGCGAAGCGAGCACTTTACTATTTAATTTTGCTTGCATTTCATCTTTATCCATCTGTTTGTTTGTCTGTTTTTATATGTCTAGAGGATTACTCCATTTAGTATATACCATATAGGAACCGATTTTAACTTAGCATGAATATCCCTAATCCCTTTTAAGGTCTTGTTGTGCCATTTCGACAAAATTTCATGTGACCCTACGAACCCTTTAAGAGGTTCTCATGTTAATCAAATGGGAAAAAATTAGAAAATTTTGCAAAAATCAAAAGTTAAAAAGTGGCATTAATCGGTGACAGAGATTCCTTTAATTGACTCTGATATTGACCTTTGAAGCTGAAAATGGGTTTACCTTTGGATGTGGATATTCAACGCTGAGCTTAGCCCGAACAATTAATGATTTACTAAAGAGTAGTTAATTAAATCCTAGTAATTAAAATAACCAATCAAAATTTGCTAAAATCTCAAAAAAAATATTTCAGTAAAATGTAATATTTATTCCAATAAATTCCGACGACCAGTAGTAGTATAATACTTATCGTTTTAATATACCTTAATTTTATAACATTATTTAAATATTGATCATTCTCATTAAATTTTTTTATATATAAAAAATGAGAATTATTACCTAACCTATAGTCTAATCAATCTATTTAAGAATATTTAATGAATATTTAAATGTCATTTACACATACCCTATTTATATCAGTTTATAGTATCTTCTACAAACTGTAAATATTTATTGTATTACAAAAAGGTGACTATCCTATTTTTAATTTTATCCTTGTCCTTATTCTGAAGTACAGTATATAGGTAGAATTCTAAATTTATTCTTATTTTAATACAATTATTACCTATACTTATAGTACCCTACTCGTAGTAATAGTCTTATATAAATATACTTGGGAACTTTAGATATAATTTAAGATAAGACTCGGATATTCGAAATAACAATGAAAATAATTGTACAGTAATAATTATAATATATTCGACACAGGGGACTCATTCAAATGTAGAGAAACGTAGAGAAACTCATTTCTTGTAGTTTTTTCAACTCTTTTAAGTACCCTGCTAGTACCTATGTATATCGTAGTCGATTTTTGTGAGATTTTTTGAATCGAAAAAAAGGGTTATTTCAATAGAAAAGTGGAAATTGCAGAACAAATTCCAGAGATCCTTTTTATATTATGTAATTTTCCAGTATAAAAAACAGAGGGATAGGCAATCGAATGGAATGGATTTGAAATGTTATATTTAGATTTATTCGAATCTTGTATATTTGGCTGAAAGATTTTTTTTTTCAAATCGAACAACTTGTACAAATCTTCTAGAGTCGAATTGTACATAAATTGTTATGTCAAATGTTCCTATATAATGCTATACCTACATGTCTTAAGTAGAAATATAAAGTTCGAGTATTTAGGTACAATTACACATAATATTTAGTTAAGTTTATTCTTAATTTAGCATGATTTTTAACACTTTTTCTGGGAATTTTTAAAACTTTCTTCCAAATCTTAAGAGGATCAAAAACTGACCTAAAATTAATTCAAAATTTTGAAAAAAAATTGAACATTTGTAAATCAATTGTCTTTAAATTACTCTAAAATTTCCTTGATTTGATTTAGAGGATATTTTACTGTAAAAAAATGTTCAAAACTGATAGGTTTTTCTTTATTTTAGTGTCAAAATTCTTCATATCTATGTATTTGTTATTCACACTTGGGGATCATATTTTACTGCAAGTAAAGATAGCACACATTTTTCTATATGAGATATGGTCAACTTTTCGATTCGATTTTTATTTGGATTTTTTTTAGGTCAGAATTACAATCAAATCTGAAAATCAAGTCAATTGGTAAATAAAGAAGAGTCTGCTATTGATCTACTGATCTTTTCAGAGCTTCAAAGAAGTGTGGTATTTCTTTCTTTTTTAAACTTTTTCATGAGAAATAATGGGAAATCGAAATCGAGTATTATTTTTTTGGCAGTTATGATTCTCATCTATAAAGTACATACATATTGTGAACCAAAATCACGCCTTCGGGTTCAATAAAAGTGGCACTTAAAACTCTTTTTTCTTTTTTTTTTCTTCTTTATTCTTGATATCATACAGTGGATTCGATTTTTTCCGTGTCTGACACGAGGATTTGTTGATCTTGTAGTTCAGCCTCTGATAGGAGGTGTAGAGGTGGTGGAGGAATCATATCATACTGATGATTAGGTGACATAAAGCTCGTTGGTGATTGAGTTGACGATGGCCTGAAGGAGGAGAGTCTCGATTGACCATTTTGTCCAGACCCTGGTGGTCCAGGAGGTGGTGGGATCCCACCAGCAAATCGCTGGTGATGATTTGTGGGGATATTTTGGCGTCTTTGTGAGGCTGAGTTGGCTGGTCCTTGATACGATGGCCATTCGAGTGTTTGACTTTGCTGAGAAACATTCGAAGAACTACCAGCTACACTTATATGATCACCTAGGGCTGTGATTCGAGGCTGATTTTGGTTTTGAACATTTTGGACATTTTGGACTCGATGCTGACGAGGGAGGGTTGGACAACCCGGGTAGTTGACCGCTCCAGGCTGGAATGAACCATAAGTCTCAGTCACAGTTTGGCCCTAAAAAATCGAAAAAAAGAAGAAAAAAATTAGAAGTGACAATGATACTCACATTAATTATACCTTAGCCAATTTTTCTATATTATATAAGATACCTAATAAATTTTTACCGACGACGACAATAGATTCTTTTACCTATAATAACTTACATTTATAAAAATCAAATTGGAATCAAAAAATGTTGAGAATTCTACTCATCAAATATGGAAATTCTACTCATTGTCAGATACCAAGAATAGAGTAGAAATGTCCAATTTTTTGAGGAAATTGTAAAAAAAATATGAGTTACTTTCCCATCTTATCTACAATAAAATATATTTCTAAATTATTGACAAATTTTCAATAAATCGACTTCAATTTTTTTTTAATTTAAAATTAGCAAAATACAGGTATTTGTTATACCTACACTACACTTACCTAACTCGTAATACTCGTACTAACTGACTATAGTTTTTTTAGGTATAAAAAAATCGAAAAATCCCTTTGAATTGAAATAAATTGACACAGATAGTATAGTAGGTAGGTACTTGTAGTACAAGTAGGGTAGTATTAATTTGTAAATGTATTTTAAAAAGTAAAGTAGGTGAGTAGAGTTGAGTAATTTGTTTCTGTTTCTGTTTTTACTCCTGTAAGTATCTTTAGAATTTGAAAGAAATCTAGACAAAGGGCTCGGCTCGAAACTTTTTTCTTAACTTTTTCATTTGGTCCTACTACTATATATGGTAAAGTCTACAGTCTACAGTACTTCACCTTTACTTTTCTCAATCTATCCTTGTGAAATTAAATAAAGCATCAAATAAATTCTATTTGTTTTCAATAAAATTCCTTATTTTTCTTTGGATAATGCATTACCCAAATACTACTACTACATTTCTACATATAAGTATCTGTACACTGTACACAGACCTAACCAAAAAAGAGAGCAAAGACCAGAGAGAACCAGAGAAAGAAACAAATAACACTTACTAAATCCAATGCAGCAAATAGAATCTGATTTTTTTTTCTACTTTTTTTGGCTACATTTCAACCTTTTTTTGAGTTAACAAGTAAGGGTATCAAAAGGTACCTGCTTTTAAGCTTAAAAACTAAAATAGAACCAAAATACAGTTTCTCATTCATATGTCAATTATTGTTCTATCTTCAATAGTCTTGTTTAGTGCTAATTTTGTTCCATTTTTGTGCGAATTCTGATTTTTTGACAGCAATTTAACCTATGTTGTTACATTTTTCAGCAAATTCGATGATTATTTTATGACTTTTTGAAAGAATTTTAGCCGATTTAGTGCAAATTTAGGGCTTATTTTACGCCTATATTAGACTAATAGTAAGATGTATCATTTTTAAATCCCTATTTAGGACAATATTTAATAAAAAATCATAAATTGTTGTGAATTTTGTTCAACTTTACGTGTTAGTATAAGCACTTTGTTTCATCTTGGTAAAATCAAAGTAATATCTCCCCTTTCTTTTCTTTCTTATTTCTCATTTCTTCTACTACCTAAAGTCTATACCTAGCTAGATAGTTTTACTGGTAATACTTACTTACCTAATGTGATGTAAGAGAAATAAAATGAAATAAAAGTGCAAGAACTGAAGAGATTTAAAGGGAGTTCAGTTGAGTTTTCGAGGAAAAGATATTAAATTGAATCTGAATCTCTCCCTAAACTAACCGAGGTTTTTTTTATACCAAACAAAAAGCCAGAATTTGTGGTGGTTCTGGTGGTCTTAATGGAGCTTTATGAAATTCTTGATGGTGGAAATGTGAAAAATGAGCTTTATTTAATAAACAACAACTACCTACTAACAAGATACAAAAAATACAAGATACAGATACAGATACAAAAGATACTAATCCTAAGATGGATACATAAAAATAAAAAAATTGAGTTAATAACCGGAGAAAGTCAATCTTTGTCATAAGATCAAAATTTGAAAATGTCAAAAAGTATACCTACCCTATAAGCTAGTACATTTATACTTAAATATTCATCAAAATTTTGACTCGTCAACATCATGGCTTGTCTTCTTATTCCTCAAAATTTTGAAAATTTCAACTCTCTAGATCATTTGAAATCCAAAAAAATTTAAGAATATTTTGATTTTTTTTACAAAAATTGAAATTTTTTGATTGACAATTGATACTTTAAGTTTATGTCACAATTTCAAAAAAATTGGTGTAAATTTATCGAATATATCCTACCTATAGGTACTTTTCTTCTGTTTTTTAAATTTAGACTATTTTAATATCTCTAGATTCTAGATACAAGTAAATACTCTAGAATATCCATTAGGTATATACATATGTATTTTTTATTTACTTTTTGTCTAGATTTTATTGAAAGTATTACAGGCCTTATATAGACAATATTTTTGTGATTTTAAAAAGCAAATTGGTTCAACATTTTTCGAGAGTAATTTTTTTATTTTTCAGGAAGCATTTCAAAATATAAGTATCCATTTACTATAATACATTATATCTCTGTATCTCTTGATATTAACAAGTATATTTAGCCTACTTGTATATCAGTACTCAGTACCTACAGTAGATACTTTTATTTTGAAGGATCTTTTATTTTTCAAAACTCAAAAAGTATACTGTTTGCTTTCACTTCATTTCCTTCCCCAAGATCCTCTTACCCATCTTTGTACTAAGGACTATGATAGCTTTGATTCTTTTAAAAAATCTAAAAATATGATTTACACTTACCATTAACATTAGATATGGTTTTTTCCACTTTTGCTAAGTGAAATGTGAGATCCAGTCCTTATTAAAGTCTCTATTATTGTATCTAATTTAATCTACTAGAACGCATTTGGTTTTTAAAACAACAGTTGACCAAAATAACTTTTTTGTTTTTCTGATGTAAACACTTTATAATTTATATTTCAAATTCAGACTAAAGCTTATCACTATTACCTTACATATCATTGTATTTTAGATATTTTTAGATGATTGTTAGGATTAGATTTGACCAAATTATAATTTTAAAATAGTCTCAAGGAAAACATTGGAAAATCAAAAATATCATACTTTATGGATAAAAATAGGATTGAATGGAAATCTGAAAGACTTGGCTTGTAATGTAGTATCCTACTTAGGTAGGTACTTGAGTAGAAATTTAGTATTTTGAAATTGAGATCTTGTAATGGAAAACAGAACTGTGTGCTAAATTTCCGCCTAAGGGTGTTGGGCTACAGCAGATATTCAGAATAATCCAAAAGGAAGGAAATATAAAATATATTCTCAATTTTGTTGTGAGAAATAAAGTGGATGAGAAGATTGAACTCAATACATCTCACAAGTAACAGCTCACAAATCTAAAAAAAACGCATCCATAAACATAACCATCCTCTTTTTAAAAACAAGATTTTCTTATACAGATACTTCCTTATCTTTAGTATCTACTTAAAGATAACGCAACTGCTACTTATTTGTGTAAAAATCAAGATATGGCTGGTCTTTTGTCGATTCATGTACCATAATAATGGTATTCTAATCTCAATTTTCAGTTTGAAATCGTCCATTTGGCTATCGATATCTTACGAAATCAAAAGATGTCAAAAGTAGAAATCTATCAGAATGTGTACACTACAATTTCAAGATCAAAATAATGAATATTTTTGCATCACCTGAAAAGCAAATTATTTTGAATACCCACTGTTACTGTTGAGTGAATAGTTACTTGTATGGTTGAGTACTTGTATGGTATTACTAGTAGACTAGTGACTAGTATGTACTCGTATAATGGTACAATAAAATGCATTATTTCTCAATGTTTTGGTTTCTCAGAGATTTCTTACCGGGAGCTCTTTATAGCTCCGAAGGAAATACATTTGACTATCAAAAGTGAAAAATGTATGATTTCAAATAACTACGGACATTTCTCGACTACTACTCACAAAAGATATATGCAGAAATTGAAAGTTCCGAGAGCTCGCATTAGAAAAATTGCTTTTTTTTCTACTCATATGTATACCTACTAGTACTACTACTAGCATAGTACTATCGATATAACCACACATTTTTGCAATTTCCTCGCAAGTTATAGTAGCACTAAAGTAGCTACTACTTTATCTATTCAAACTACTTTCACATTTCAATATTTTTGCAAATTCCAATTCGAGATTGCCTTTGGAGTTTTTAGGCCATATATAAGTGCCTAAATTTACTAGTACTCGTACAAATACATATATCTACAAGTACTCGTACTACAAGATAAATGATAGAAAATAAAGATAGATAAGAATTTACGCAAATCCAAAAATGTCAAATTTTTCAATTTCATCTATATTAAAGGTAATATTTGGTCCATTTTTCAAGAAATTATTTACATTATTTGCCAATTTCTCAAGATTTCTGACCTTTTTGCTAAATTTTTTGCAAATTTAGAAAAAAATGGTATTGGAAAAGCTATCTACATAGAGGAACTTTGGTTATTTTGAGTATTTTTATACTTTTTTGATGGAATTTCAAAATTTATTGAGGCAGATGTTTGATGTGACCATTTAAATTTTGACCAGTATTCAGTCGTTAAATTGAGATTTGAGAAGAAATAATAAGATTTTCTAGGTGAATGGATTTTATATGCAAACTTATGCAATATGAAGAGATAAAACTGAAGATTTTTAGATTTAAGGTAAGTTGGACAAATAAAATGCAGGAAATAAATTTTCTTGAGAAAATTTGCCCAAATCCCTTTGGGTGGCATATGCATCACAGTTAATGGCCAAAGGGTCAAAGGTAATGGAAATTTGCCAGAATATTGATGATGGTCACGAGTACCCAAAATAAATCGAATTGTCATCAGACCCAAAAACTAAAACTGTAGATTTATCTCTCTAGAGAGATAAATTTACTTTGAGAACTTGAGATCACAAAATTTTATAACTTGAGCTAATCCTAGAATCCTAATACATATAGAGAGACTTTGAATAATCAAATGAAACGAGCATATTTATCCACCTATTTTAAAAATTCAATTACCTACAAGGTTTAAGGCACATTTATAAATTGCAGCTCTAAAAATATAGAATGCATACATAACATAATGCATTAAAGAGATACAGAAAAGTACAAGTTAATTACGAGTTTATAATAGGCAATTAGACCCAGGTTTGGGTGGAACAAATTGCATTTTCCAGAGTAAATGAGTTTTTACTCGAAAAATGCCTCAAAGACACGAAATATGAAGATTCAAATTTCGAGTTGGAAATGCCCTTCAGCTTACTCATATGTATCAACTTTTATAAACTCAATATTTGCAAATAAACTTCACAAATGCAATGTGAAGTTTTTAAAGGCTTTTTAAGGATTGAAAAATTGATATGATTTTTCAAAGGTTTTTCAAAGGTTTTTCAAACTTGAAAAAAAATTGATAGTGGGCGTTTTCCAGCTCGCCTTTTTAAGGAAAAATTGCAAAAATTGATACATTAAGACTCGAAATCACAGTGAACATCAATAATTTATATTATCTCGAAGATTCTAAGCAAAATTTGAGATAATTTTGATAAAATTTAAAAAATTGGCTAGTAAAATGACCATTAAAAAGAGATTGATAAGGATAAGCTTTTCGATACTTAAACGTGAGCTTTCGTGATGTTTATATAACGATTTATATTAATCGAAAACCGGAAGAAATTTCCAAAAAATAACTATCCTTTTGATTCGATTCTAGATTAAAGTAAACCTAGACCGAGTTTGACTAAAAAAAAATTTTTTTTTGAGGAGAAAAATGTGTAGAGTTGATAAGATCTGGTATTCAGGTGATAGTCTAGGGTCTACAGTAAAACTCCTATATACAGTATATCATAGGTAAGTTATAATGGTTATAGTAAAGATAGAAAAAAGATCAAGTTAAGCAATATGGATTTTATGATAAAAGTTAAAAGGCAAAGGGCAGTTTATAGTATAGTAATACTTGGTAAGAAAAGTTGTAAGAAATCATTAGATTTCCCTTGGTTCTACATTTCACTTTTTTTTCTGTTTTCTTAGTACTATCTGTACTTATAAAGATAGCTTAGTACTAGATAGAATAAGTGATAGAACTTAACTTCATTTCCTATTTTTTTCTATAAAATACAAAGTACATAATTTAGGTATCTCAAGTTCTAGTAACACTTTGTAAATAGCTAATTTATCAAATGATAAAATTCTTATAATTTCGAGTTATCCTCGAAAAATAAACTTTTGAATCTGCATAGCATAAGATTAGAGCCAAATAGAGAAGTCTGTGACATGATTTCGTTCATAAAAATATTAAGTTACTTTTCAAGTATATAAATAGTGTCCAAAATTTGAAATAATAAGTTAAAAGTAGCTACTTAAGTTAAAAGTCAAGTTTAACCAAAAAATCTCATATTTCTCATGCATATTAATAGTACAGAAAATCTTAAACTTAAACCCTATCTACCATATTAAGATTCGATTTTTTAAGATTTAAAGAATATTTTAATCGACTTTTAAACAAAAATATTACATTAATGCAACCTATTGTACTTTGTATTTTAATTGTTTAAAAAAGATCATTTTGTATCAGATTGTAATTAGGCAAAGCTTTATTGGCTCATTTAAACAGCTACTTAAAGCTAGATTGGCAATCTTTCTTTCAAAGGATAAGTAGAAAAATGTAGGGCTAGGGGCCCAAATATTTTGCAGATGCGGGTCTCGAACTTGATTCACTAATTCAGAAAAAAAAGTAAATTCTGCGGACAAAGTTCGGTTTCAGTTTTGTTCAAAAAAGATACCTATTCTAGTACTAGTACTATCAGTAATACTCTAGTATCTAGTATTTATAGTAGAATTGAGCTTTGAGTTTGAAGGGGAATTGCTCGAATTGCTCAAAGACTAACTACCACTAATTTTGAGAACATTTCCTTTTTCATGCAAGCATTATTAGTACTGTACTGATATAAGTATCAGAAACCTTATGAGTTTTATCCTTTAGAAAATGACGTAAGTTAAGCCTGCCAATGCAATGGTGAAATAATTTCGAGTTTGAGATTCTTTAAATGACTTCCTCTACACTAGCACATTATCACTCTTGTATCCTAATACAAGTATTACTTTATTTCCGCTTTTTTGTCACCAGACTCTTCTTTACAACTATACAGTCAGCTTATGAACACACTGTATGTATACTAAAAATACTTATAATATATTGAGCCATTTTCATTTAAAAATGAGCAAAATAAGACATTCGAATAGTTTTAGTTCTATTGCTGGGGTTGAGAATAGAAAATTGTCGATAAATTGTCAATAATTTGATTATTTCATGATCGTTAAATTAAAAACTGCACTCTATCCTATCCTATTAATAAGTTAGCTAACTATATAGCTTTAAATGTAAAATATTTTTTGATAAATATTTGTATTCTACAAGTATCTACAGATATGTAACTTTTTTTCATAAATATATATATCGGTTGGCTAATCTTTCGATTTCAACTTTTGAATGAATTGAATGAATACTTGATGATAAACTTTTGAAAAGTATTTTCTCTAGAATATGGGATAGGGTACTAGAGATCTGTTTTGTGTATTTTGGGTGTTTTGAGTATTTTATTTTTGAAACTTTCAATTTATCGGATGTTACTAAAACTGAAATAGTTTTCAACAAATAAATAGTTGCTAGTACTTACTCATATGCAGTTTAATATAGTTTAAAATTTTCTACTTGCTACAAGTATAAGTAGACTACTTATACATACTTATAAGTATACAAGTACTAGCAAAATAGTTTTCGCATATTGCATCCGATAACGAAGTTAATTAGAGAAATTCAAATTCTACTCACGAGGAGCTGAAACTCATACTTATACATATCTACTTATACTTATATTTATACTACTAACTACTACAGGCAAACACTTTAGTATTTAGATCTTTAAACTATTTCCCACTACAATTTCATAAACAAACTTTCTCCATAAAGTATTCCCAATTTGTAGGAAATTTATCTACTTAAAATACTTAAAAGGACAATTATACTAAATTAAATACATTCTATAGTAGATGCAATTTTTAATTATTTTAATAATCAAGTATTCTTTAAAATCGCTTAGAATTTTACTTAGGCAAATTTTGTTCAATTTAATTTGAATTAGATAAGTCGCTTTCATTTTTTTTGCTAATTCTATGATTATGATAATAAACTATTTTTGTATTATTTATAGGTAGTATTATAATACTTAGAAATACATACAATGTATGTTCATTAAGAAACTATATAGTTTCAAAAATTATCAAAAAGTAGGTAGATACTCTAGGTAGAGTATCTATTATTATTTATTATTAAAGATAATAGGTAGGCAGATTGATGAGATCATTATAATAATACATCAAGATCTAGATCTTGCTCTATACGAGTATGAACAAATGACTAGATAGAAATTAGGCTTGAATTAATAGCAATTTAAAATGTGTCAAACTGTAAGAATTGGTATAGGATTATTTGCTCAAAAAGTGAGTTAATATACTAACAGTATTCTACTACTATCAAAAGAGCTTGAAATTCCTATAATTTTATTAAAATTAGTCTAGTAGTATAAGGATTACAAAAAGATTTTGGAAGAAGAGCTTTGGATTTACCTAAATTAATAAAATACTTAAACTTAGGTTGAAAGTATCCTACTAGATATTTTTGGCTCCGATTTAAACTGTCCCCCTTTTTGACCCCCAAATCGACACTCTTTTTGACCCCTGTATCACTTT
>JAQIXA010003052.1:0-15309 GCA_034699045.1 Nanhermannia cf. coronata Gr-Ori-00579 | reverse complement strand
TATCAAATTCTGAATCTCCTTCATCAATCACCTCATTTTTGATTTTTTCCAATTTGATTAACATGGGGAACCCTTTAAGGGCCCCCTGACCCCAAGGGGTGGGCCAATCTGAAATTTTTTCGAGCATGCACAACTAGACCCTATGAGGGTCCTTCATACCAAATTTGGTAAAAATCGGTTGAGTAGTTTTTGAGTTATGCCGCAAACAGACAGACAGACAGACGGACAAAGTGCAAGCAAAGTTGAATAGTAAGTGCTCGCTTCGCTCGCACAATTATTTCGACACAGGATATCTTCGGGTTATTTAATAGGCTTTCTGGTCTTGACTCTCATTCAGCGCTTCATATTTTGCCTAATAATTTAGAATTCTGAATGAAATATCTGTAGATTGCAAATTATTTTATTTAGAACTGAATGTGTACAAATTATAGATTAAGATAGAAATAAACAAATTGTAAAATTTTACTGGACAATTATGGACTGGACAAAATTTTTATTTTTTTAGATGAATGAAATCATTTGGCTTCTGAGAAAGTGACGAATCTGTAGGGTTTCTCCTGAACATTTCGACAATTTTTTAAAATGTCAGCTCGACTTCCAATCCTGCATTCAAGGACTCGAGGTTTTGAAGATTTTGATCTTTTTTCTAATTCTGACTGTGGTATACATTTGGGTTCAAAATGTCCAGAAAATGAGACAATTTGGTTCCTATTTGGACACTCCTCTGAGTAGAAGCCAAGGATGTCACAGGCCAAGTTAAATGGAACCACGTCTGTTCCATTGAATGGGACACCATGAACTTTGGACTTGAGTTTTTCCTCAAGAATTGGATCAGAGGTGAATGGACAAGAATTTAGAGTACAGGCTGGACCAAGGTCTTGGTCATAGGTCAACCAGTACCAAGTTGACTGACAAAATCCCTTAAAAAAATAAAAATTCTCAAAAAACAATCAAAAACTCGAAAAACGCTTTCAATTTGACTTTGCTTAAAGATTCAATTCAGCTCTGAAAAAACCGATAAAATCCACTTTTAAGTTTTTAAAAACCATACAGAACAGATATACTAATGAAAATAAGGGTCAAGATCGGATTTTTCAGAGCTTTTAATGTAGATTACTTACTTGTGAATAAATTGGATAGCATTTTTCTGTGAATTTATGGTAAAGATTCGGTCTCTGATGTCTCTGGTCAATTTCGCAGTCACATTGTCCATACAGTGTGTTATTCTTCTCCCCATAAAAAATCATACCCTGACCACAATGACCTTTTTCTCCAATCTGACCACATTTCTTAAACTCTTGATCATATCTTACAATTTCCAAGTTCTCAAAATCTGGACAATATTTCCTTTTATAAAAAACAGAAAAATTACTATACAAATTACTATAAGAAAATTTCAAAGTTACTTTAAATCTTGATTTTGACCATTTGACCCAATTATGCAAGCACTTAATCCAATTATCAGTAAAAATATCAAAATTTGGTTCATTTTAAAAAAGGGAGACTTTCTATAATACTAACTATCAGTACTTAAGTAGGTATAATATACCTACCTTTTAAAATATTTTTTCGAACCTAATTAAAAGCCATAGATTATGCAAATTATCGTTCTTGAGAAATTAAACCATGCATTATAGTTGGGTAATTTTGCTTAAAATTATCATAAAAATGATCAATTATCTTAATTACTACATAATTTTATTTTATGATTCTTAAACGAAATCATCTACGGGAAAATTTTGGAAATAATTGGTCAAAAATTCATTTTAATTCTTTATGTACCCTACTACTCGTATCTATAAGGAAAAATTTGATGATTTACTTTACTTTACACAATACAACATCAGCTGAGATTGAGATTCGAGTCGAGATATTTATTAGTAGGGTACTACTGATCTGATAACAATATTTATTTGTGTTGGTATTTCTCTCTATGATACCTATGTATATCGTATTACATTTAGGTAAATAACTTGCGGTTAGATTTTTTGCACTTTAAAGCTTTAAAGTAGACTTTTTTCTTTACATAAAATATGGACTATAGTAATGGATGCACGTCTATCTAGTATAGTAGATACATAAGTAAGTAATATTTATGTACTGCAAATACAACCTATAGGTATTTAATATGTTATAGAATAGAGTACTTACTTTGTAGAGGAACACACGACTTGGACTCGACTCGACTCGTAAATGGTAATGTAGTCCATGAGGTCAGATCAGTTTATTTAACTTAAGTTCACAAAACAACTACCTACCTTATACATACTCGTACCTGCCTTGTCTTTCCTTGACACCTGACTACCTATTACTACCTATATAGGTATATGTCGTACATAGTACTAGGCTTAACAAAACTTTTACAATACAACCTCAACCAATACATACTACAGATAATCGTAAGTGTCAAGAGCAAAAAAATTTTTAGAATAATTTTTGTATTTTTTGACTACCAAAATTTTCATAGAATTTACGTCAGTCAAAAGTCTTACCCTGGCCGAAGATATCCTTTACCATGTAAAACCTCATATAAAGGCCCTAAAGCCCAATTGAAACCGAGGTTTCAATATACATAATTACAAAAAATCTGCATTTTTAGCTGACACTTTGGATTTTGGGACTTGATCACAATTTCAGTTTGAAAATATGGTATCATAAAATACGTTAATAAATCTCTAATATGATAATGATAATGATAAAGATTTAAATGCTAAAGATAATGAAAATGAATCGAGTTGATCTTTAACTTGGAAAATACATTTACCTTCTTAAGTATGTGTGTAAACTTTCGCCGAAAAAAAAGTGAAATTAAGCATGCACAAGACAAGTAGGCACATAATATAGTGTAGGTACATATTATATACATATACGATATAATAAGTTGATAGTTGGATTGATCTCTTATAAAATAGCATTAATTATTATTATAAGCCAAGAAATACCAAGTAAATGAAATAAAAGGAAAAGTAAAATATCTATAAGGTACATTTACCTATTATACTTTATTATGTACCAACATACAGCAGATAGGTAGACAACAATAAATCTCATACTCACGAACGATCAGATCAGCAGCAGAATTCAAGATCAAGATCATTTTTTAAGAAGCCAAAAAATGGTTGGAAAAAAAACGAGTTTTTGTCAAAAGAAAGTAAAAGGGATAAATAAATAAGTAGCTAATAAATATACTTGAAGTATATACATGTTATATTGACCATTTTTTTGCTCTTGTAGGTAATTGTAATTTCTAAAATATAAAATCAGTCAGTCAGTTGGACTTGTCCTTAGATTTGGTCTCAGTCAGTCAGTCAGTTAAGTCAGTCAGTCAGTTAAGTCAGTCAGTAAGTCAGGATTTTAAAATGGACAAAAATTTCATCATTTTTGGAATTTTGACGATTTTTGCAACACTCTGTTGTGCCATTGAAGTCACTTTGAATACTGGACACAAGACTAGTGGGCATGGCTCTGGACATGGTCATGGTCATGGTCAAGGTCATGGACATCCTGGGATTGGAGCTGCTTTTGGATGGGGTGGTGGTGGAGATCTAGGATTAAATCTAGGAAATCATGGTAAGTTTCAAAAATTTGATGAAAAGTAAAATTTTCGAAGAAAATGCTGATTTATTAATTAATATAGGTAGGTATATATATTTATAATTCAATATTTTGGTACTACTACTCCGTATTATCTATGTTCCTAATCTAATCATCTATTGAACGCAACATTTTTCCTAAAAAAAAATTGAAATAAAATATTGGAAATTTTTGAAATTTTTTTTAATTTTCAGATACTCGTATACGAGTATCAATTATGAATTATACCTAATCGGTATATATACTGATTCGATAGTAATTTCATAATCTCATAAGATCAAGATACATTATTCTTTTAATAGCTAAGTATCTTGAGCTCTGCATTAAGTTTTTTTTTCAAAAATTTCAAATTTTTTCAAATTTATTTTTTTTGCAGGTCATGTAGGCCAAAAGGTAGGAGTTGGAGGTCATGGTCAGGGTGGCTGGCACTCTGGACACAACTACGAAGCTGTTTATAATTACCAACCATTAGGTAATTTTAAATTTTTTAATCTAACCTAACTCCAAATTACATCATAACATAACTCAAAATATGTAATGAAATTTACCATCCTTTGGCAAGTTAGGTGTACTTAATTGTAATTAATTTAATTAAGCTCGAAAAATTCGATAATTTTTTCTAAAGTATAAGTAACCCTACATTAACATCTTACAAAAACAAAAAAAATTTACAGATTTTTTTCAAAAGGTCTCATATAAAGGCCAGAAAGAGGATTATTATAACCCTGGTATAACCCTACGAGTACCATTTGATTTTTGAACTTTTTTGAATTTCTCTGAATTTTTTTTCAAAATTTTGGCTCTTGAGAAAATTTCTAAATATTTACTTAAAAATTCTATCTAGTGTATTTTATATAATTCTATCTGGTTTATTATAAGAATATCTTTCCCTACTATGCAAATAATTGTCAAAAAATTTGCTAAATTTTGCATATTTTGAAAAATTACTAATTTTTGATACATAAAAAATCGATTTTTAAATGGTTTGATTATAATTATAAATCTTATTAGGTTGGCCACCAGCACCTGGAAAAACCGGCCTATTACAGTTAACCCTTTTTTACATTCAAAATTTTTAAAAATCTCAAATTTTTTTGTTCAAAATTTTAGACAACTTTTCCCCGTGTTTGTATTTCCTAAACATAAAGCTGCTGGAGGTTGGGGTTGGGGGAAAAATATAGTCGACCATGTTCATAATTGGTTCAAAGGTATACCCTAATATTGCCTATTTTATAGTATTCATAAATTTTGACAATTTAAGAAAATTTTGGAGATTTTGTGTTAAATTTTTGTTCTAAAATTTGCAGAGCCGAAGGTCTCTTTATGGCAGAAAGGTCAACCTCACAACGTTCGACTGAAAAAAGAGAATGGGGATTACAAATGGTAGAAAAGGGGACATTAATGCATGGATTCTTTTAATTTATTTACCTTAAAGCCTAAAATAGGTAGGGTACTCATTTTGTAATTTTTGTCATAATTTCTCAACTCAACTATATACATGTAGTACTTATTATATATACATAAATATATACATACACATAATTATTAGTATTTATTTTTGGGTTTTTTGTAATTGTATCTTAATATTATTTTTAATTACATTACCTAAGTACCTTATATTAAGGCCGGCCGGCCGTTCGAATTCGTTTGTAATAAAAGTTAAGTAGTTTTTAATTTTCGTATAAAAATACTACGAGTATTATACATACATACGTACAAGGAATCCTACAAAGATAATTATGGTATCCGGTTCAAGATGATAGAAATGTAGATTATGTATAGGTATATATATATTGCCTTCAAGCCTACCTGTCCTTTGTCGTATTATTAATTTATTTAATTTCTCAAAATAGTTTTGACTATTAAGAATATCTTGGGATTTTAATGAGCTTTCTGGCCTTTATATGAGGTTTAATATGCAAAGGCCGAATATGCAAAGTGTCTTATTTTTATTTTGTGACTACTAACTGTACGAGCGAAGCGAGCACTTACTAATCTGTATATTATTAAACTTTGCTTTTTTATGTCAGAGTTTATTTTATTTTCTCATTCTTAAAAATGAAATCATCTATTTTAGGTATACATTGCATGCCTAAAAAGGGTGCATAAATTAAGAGAATTTTCCTCTAAAATTTTGGAAAATTACTTGAATTTTGACCTACAAAGTCCCATTTTTTAAGACATTTTTGGTCCAAAAACAGATATATGTCACCTAAATGCATTTAATGCATTTAATGCATTATGTAGAATCAATTCTATTAAGAGATATTTGTCAGGACTAGAGGACTCAGTCAGGAGAGTACTTTAATAAGTCAATGATTTTGCTAAATTTTTGATTTTTGTTCAAAAGCTTCCTTGCTAAAAATCAAGGCCTATCTGTAGGGTATAGGTAGATAGAATTTCTATAGAATTTCTATAGAATTAGAATATTGTATCTCTATCTATAGGCCTTGCTAAAAATTATAGTGATTCGAGATACTTTTTTTGTGACTGATTGATTGATTGCTGATTGAATACTTTTAATTGTTGATTGAATAATTTTGATGAGAAATGAGTTCAGGAGAAGGAGGAGATACTCGAAAGAGTACAAATTTGCTCTCTAATGATTGGCCATCGTCAGGAGCTGCTGCTGAAGGTCAAGTGGGGTCAAAAGGTGACAGTTTGAACATCTTGGTTGAGGATCCAGCTACTGCTGGACAAATGATGGGTTCAGAAGATGGTGTTGGTGTTGGTCAAGTTGGTGAGAAGTGGATTTACCCAAGTGATAAATGGATGAAGACAGTGTTCGAAGATGGTGAGGTCAAGTATTACTGGAAATCAAAAAAGGGGGGCAAAAAGAAATTCTGGACACAACTTGGAGAACTCGAGGAAATTGATGATGATGAGATTCGTCAGCAGAGATGGGAAACTGCTGAGGAGAACAATTTCCAGGAGGACCCGGACCATGTCAGGGCGGACCAAGCTGAAGTTGACCAAGAAGATCCAAAAGTGGAGGTAAAAAGTGGATGTAAAAGTAAGGTTGATGAAGATGGTGGAAAAGTGACAACTTGGCAGGTCATTAAAACATTCTTCAGGTTATTTGAATATTTTTTTAAACAATTTTGTTTTGTTTCAAGTACCTACCCTTACTACCTACTTAATAATTTTTTTGTTTACTAAAGGGGTATATTAAGAAACCACATCCTTGCGGCTCCAGTACCCTTAGGTTTTAAAGATTACAGGGTAAAATTTATACTTTTTATGATTTTAAGATTAGGCAAGCCTAATAAGTGTAGGTTAAGGAAAGTTGATTTTGAAGCAAATTTTAGCTGATCTTAATTTTTGACTATCTTTAGGCTGAAAGACGTTTAATTCAAAACCGAAACAAAATTCGACCTGGCCAAAAGAAATGATGATCCATTGATTGAAATTTTATATATTTTAGACTTGACTATATTATAATATACATGTAAAACTAATACTAATCTGTAAAATACGTAATCTTAATTTAAAAAAATAATCTATCCAACATTTATTATAGGTATGTGTAGGGTACCCTACCTATTTATCTGAATGTGTTTACTTCGACTAAAAAAACGAGTCTTTCTGAAATAAAATCTATTTTGTTAATTTTTGATAAAAACCAGCAGAATTTTTTTTACTTAACATAATTTTTTATTTATCATTTTCTAAACCCAAATCAGGGATACTCTCGTATATCCCTGATTCTATTAAGGATTACACAAGTCAGTAATTTTAAATCTTGCATTATAAATCAATGAGTCAACTATAAACTAGAATTGTAAAGTTAAAGTAGACATACATAGAAGAAGGTAAGTCAAAAGTAAATAATATTATTTAAAATATAAAACAGAAGGTTTAGAAGGTATCTATCTAAATACACAGGTATTTAAAGAATCTCAGGAAATTTTGTCTTTGAAACAAAAAATAAATTGCTGACCATGAGAATTCAATCTAATTATTAAAGTATCAGTTGAACTACCAATCATCTTATTATTATTATTATTAACATTTGAATTACTATTATTAAACATTATTAAGGAATTGAAACCCGCTTTACCATTATTACTATTATTATTACTATTTCTATTATTACATGGAGAAAAACCGTCAAAATTTAATTCTCTGAGTTTGACTTTGATTCCATGAACTACATCAAGATTTGACTTCAAAAGTTGACCAATAAAACTCATACTCGTACTAGACTTCTTTATATCCGTATTCTTATTGCAATTTGTATTTAAGAGCCCAAGTGCTTCAAGAAAAAGTGAATGATTTTGAATGGGGGAAATTTTGAATTTTAAAAAGAGATCATCAACAACGAATAGAGAATAATTATATAAATTATAATTATAATAATAGAAAAGGACTGAAATGATGATCAGTGGATGAAAAATAAGTAATAAAAATAAAAGTTTATCTATCACTTGAGTGGGATTTAAATGTCTAAAAATCTCTCGACTCTCCTCGAGTTGATCTTTCCTAAAAGAAATTGAGCTACTTGAAGTCCTTGTCATCATCAGTGAAACTAACGATAAGAATAATAAGAGTAGGAAAAAAATGGGCAAAAATCTTGAAATATAATAATATGTTATAGTAGTAGAATTATTGATAAAATTGAAAGTTTTGAAAGGAATGCTATAATTACTGGCTTTATCAACTTGTTTCGAATTGGTGTAGTAAATTATCTCTGCTGCTGAATCTGATCTCTGAATTTTTGGTGACATTTTAGTAAGAGTTGTAATTTTGCTGGCTTGTTGAAGTTTTCGAGATACTACAAGTACTACAAGTAGGAGATGATGGGTGTGTAAATAGACTGGAAAATTATGAGGTGAATAATAATAATTGAAAATATCGTTCGATTCTCCAGTTGTGGTGTAAGTCCAGGTCCAGGCTGTTTTGAAACCGAATCCGTCAAAAATCACAAAATCTCAGCTAAATTTGAAAAAATTTGTGTTATTTTATTGATTTTACTTTAAATTTAAAAAAACAGTTGTTATATCTAGACAATATAATACCTCGGGAACTTGTTGTATAGAGCATAGATGAGATCATAATTTTTGAATCTAGAATGCTGTGAATCAATTCGAACCCACTGTTTGTTCAGAGTGACAAGTTTCTCCAAATCAGATTGAGATTTGTATGCTGGACTCTCCTAAAAAAAATAAACAAAAATTAACTCATTCCAATTCTCATACTACTACTAATTTATGCATAGCTTATGTAGGTACTAATAGAATAATTATAATAATTAAGTCTACTTACCTTATTCGAAAAGAATGTGAGTACGAATTTTCCTGGTTGGAAACATTCCAAAACTCGAACAATCATCTCAAAGTACGAATTTTGTGGTACATTTGTCTCGAAACTGACGTACGAATATTCTTCCTCAGGTGTTATGTGAATCGTTACATAAGAGCCCTATACAAGATAAAAATATAAAAATAAACTTAAGTATCTAGGTACTGGTACTATACTATCTGTAAAATGTAAAAAATCGATAGAGTCAAAACTATAAATAAATATCAACGTAGTAGTTAAGCTAAAATGCCAACATAAAAATAATTTTAACTACCCCTATAGAGTAGTATAGGGTATTACTAGTCAAAATAAAAAATCGCAAAAATAAATGTTAGATAAAGGTATATATTAAAAAATTAAAAAAAATATCGATAGAAAGTTAATTGCAGGTAAGGTCAGGTTAAAAACTTGTATATTTTAAAAAGGTTTGAACACAGTAATAAAAACTTACATTCGGACACAATCCGTTCTCAGACTGTATTTTAAATTAAGAATAATAATAAATATTTAATTGTATTTATTTCTAGCTAAACCAATACTAATTAGGTAGGTATCTATTTCACCAATACCAATTTATTATTCAAGGTAGGTATGTATTTTTTAAAAGTAATAAAATATTTAAAGTATGAATTATAGGTAAGGTATTTGCTTACATTTTTGAAAATGCCATTCATCGAGTATCCACATGGCTCAAATAAATGCTCGTTGATGATAGCATTCGGGATTATTTTGTCGATGCCCGATCGCTAATAAAAATAATTGCAATTTTAATAGATATAAACATATACACCACTTTTAGTATTATGTGGTGTATATCAGTAGTATAGTAGAGGTAGATTAGGGATAGTTCTAAAAGGTTTTTGAAATTTGGACCACATTTTTTTGGACGAACCAATTTTATTTTGACCTGAAATTGGCTTTGAATAGATCGAAAATATCTTTAAAAAATGTTCCCGAGCTATCCTTATTTTACCTCTAATAATTAGTAGGGTACTTAATATTAGTAAATTATTCATTTTGACATACAATGGTGGCTTCTTTCCCCGTTTGACAAACTTTTTTGGTGAAAATGTTCATGATCTTGGGATCGAGTTCTGTCATGAGAATCTCAAGTGTCTGGTCTGGTTCAGGTGGTTGAACTATCTCCTCTGTACAAGTATGCTCAATCATTCCAAGTCCAAGTGACGAGTCTCGAGCCACTGCTGACAATGGATTCAAAGTGTAGAGATACCAACAATCCCGGTTTATAGTTCCCAAACAGTAGGCTCCACCATCTTCTACATCATCGCCGATAAAAAAATATATTTAAATAATTAGAAATAATAACCTGGCTGGGATGATTAAAATAATAAAAAGTCGAGTTTACCAGCAAAAAACGAGTCAAGCAAATTGACTTCATCGTCAAAATTCCGATGTGGAAGAATTTGAAGATCTGGTCGCTTGAAATTCTTTCTTGAATAGAAGATATCCTGCAATAAAGTAAAAAATTTAGAAATATTTCAAAGAAATGCCTAAAATAATACTTAAATTTGAATTTTTTACTTAATTTACCTCGATTTTGTCGAATCCAGCATATTCTTCAACCAGCATAAAAAGTGGTCTGAGGCATTTGAGAGTTGTGGTTGTTCCACAAGTCTTCAAAATAAACCGACGTTTCGACACAAAAAGACTGCTCTCGCTATACAAATGGATGCAAAAAAAAGAAATCAAAAAGAAGATTAGAATAAATTCATAAATATCTTACAGTAACATTTACATAACAAGTCCTAATAAAAGTGTGATTAGATATTAATTATTGACTTAAATACTAGGTATATAGTAATTATTATTAATAAAATTAATAGATTATTTATAAATAATAAAAAGCGCTGATCCACCGCACTGGATGGAAAAATCCAAGGGATAACCGTCCTTACTAATCTGCCCACATAATTTACTATTACATCATTATTCAGTACAATTATTTAAGATTTCGATTTTAGAATTATCATTTATATTTAGAGTTAGAGAGATAGAAGAGAAAGAGAAGAAATTTTGTAAAAGTTCACAACTCGAGTTTAAAATATAGGAAAATAATAAAGGAAGTAAGTAGGTAGGAATAGGAATAGGTGAAATAAATATTATATAGGGTAGGTAACTAGGTAGACCTTTGGTAGGCAGACGCATCAGGTAGGTTCCGTGTGATCAGAATTACTTCTGTCACTCGGGGAAGGTCACCAGAGAGGGAGTAGCAAAGGACCCCCCTCTCCTATAAAGACCCCCACTTCCCCTTAAGTCTCCACGTCAGGGGGGCTGCGACCCACAGACCCACCCACACACCCTATAACAACCCACACACCATAGGTAGGGATAGACTCCAGGGTTTTCTGTCCTGGAAAGGTTTTTGAAATTTTGATATCATATTTTCGAATGAAAAAAAAACAATTGAAGTTTTGACCAGAAATTTTTATATTTAATATCTTTAGAGAAAGCCATAAGATTAAGATATTCCAATTCTAAAATATCCGAAAATAACATGTCCAAATTTCCAAAAACCTTTCTGAACTAAAGTATCCCTTCTCTACCGGCTTACTCAAAAAAGCAAGGGAACAGACCTTTCTGTACACCTTGGACTAAAGAAAACATGAGTAAAATCGACATATCTGTAATTGAAATTGAGTTAAAATATTTTTTTGCTTACTTAGGGTACTTATGAAAATATTATGTAGGGTACTTATTAGGTAAGTACAAGTAGGGTACTTAAAGATTTGAAAAATATTTTAGAAAAAGTTTAATAAATGTAGGTATAGGTTTATAAGTGGGTGTTGTTGTAAAGGGTGCGAGGTGGGGCCAGGGGTGCGAGAAAGTAGGCAAATATTGTCATACTTGTTCGTGGTGGGAAAAAGTTCAAAGTCCTCAACTTCTTGAACGAACGATCGAAAATGAACGCCTTTTGACTGACTGAGACGCGGTGCTCAAAAGTTCTAGAAGGTGAGGATTTTTTGGCCCAGGGACTCGGGAGGACTCGAATGTCATAAACAGAATGTCAGTAGGTTTATCTCCGTCAACTCGGCCACCATTTTTGACCATTTTACCCGTTGATTGGCTCATAAGTCAAGTCAGTTCAGTTCACAAGTTCATCTAGATAGAAGAGTGCTTGTTGGTAGAATCTAAAATAATTAATCCAATATTGAAACTGAATTTGTACCCCCTTACTTTTTTTGAACCCTTACATACCTTGTTTATAAGAACCTAACCTGTAATTTACCGATGGTATTTATGCATGATATTAAAAAATGTCTTACCAGAAGACAAGACAGACCAGTTGAAAAATAAAAACCTGGAATCATACCTATATATTCTGTAGTAGTGCAGTACACTCGAATTGAACTCATTTCCACATTCATTGACCACACACAAACTCATCTCATTATCATTAACATACTGATACTGAAGTATTACATAATTTTATTAGTAGGGTATGCATATACTAAATACCTACATAAATACATTTCATGATCGATTTTCATTAATTAAATTCAGGAATTATGCTACTAGGCATTTACTCTAAAATATTAAAAACTAAAAAGCAAGGAACAAGATGAGAAATAAAAACAGGCCTATATAAAGTCAATATAAAGCGTCAAGGCTAGGTCAATAAAACAAGTCAAAAAATGCCCTTTGAATTTGTTGTTGTGCTCGCTGGATATTATAGGTTTTAAAATAGCTGATAATGATAAAAACTATTTATTCAATTAATTTTAGTATATAGATTGTAGATAGATTACCTCTCTATAAATATTTATTTTATGAAAATAATCTCTACATTGCATTGCATTCTACATACTCGTATATTACATAAATACATAAGTACATCTTAATTATTGTTAGTCCAAGTGTGTGTGTGTGCTCTACTGATATAAATATTATGTAGATAAAATATTTTTCATGAGTTTTACTCGTGAATACATATTCCTATTCTATCTCAAGAAAAAAATTACTTTTATTAGTATTACAAGTTACTGATAGGCAAACTCATCAGTTTTATATTTTGTTAGATAACTAGGTAAATGATGATAATGAATTAAGACATAAGCTTTATGTTCAAAGCTAGATAGATAGTTTTTCCATTCACATCAGATGAAATCTGATCTGGCCTAAAATTTAAAGTTAAAAAGTCGGCACTTTTTCCAAGAAGTAATTGAAAGCCATAAAAATATACTAGAAATTATTATGTCTTCAACAAAAATAGAAAAAAAAATCCACAACTGCAATGGCCTACTGGCTAGTTATAGTTATACATGGGACTTAAGGGAATTTCAGGGGGGCTGCTAAGTAGTATATGTATAGTATAATTTAGTATTAAGTCTAATCCAGTTTAAAAAATTTGCAAAATTTTCCAGTTACCTACTAAATGATTTTAAAATTATAAATTGGAAAAAGTCAAGTTGAAAGTTGAAGTAGGTAAAATAAAATTACAGAATTATTTCAAGGGGAAGCTTCGAAACGGACGACAAAGTTCTTAACTATTCTTTCTGACCAAAGTCCATAATAAATAAAATAGTAGTTGATAATTTTGACTTATTATGTCAATATCATTACCTACATACGAGTAATTATATCATAGTTCGGACTTTGTACAACACAAAATGTGCTCTAGGAAAAAATCCATACTTCCAAAATCCTAACAGACCAAAATCCCAACTCCAAAATCCCACCTCGATTAAATCTCAATCTATATGTATGTATATGAATACTCGTACTCATATAGATTGAGATTGAATCGAGGTGGGATTTTGACGTTGGGATTTTGGTTAGGTAGGATTTTGGTCGAGTTGGGATTTTGGTCTGTTAGGATTTTGGAAGTAGGGATTTTTTCCGCGACCCCACAAAATGTATCTATACTTAATCTACCTTCTATAATATAATGTCTCAGAACCAGACGACTAATATAAAAACTATTGTATAATACGTATAAGTAATAAAAGTAATAAGTAACATACCTACATATAAGTATATCAGAAATTATGTACGATAGTATGTAATGTAAAATCATAAGTACGATAATGTAAATGGTAATGATAATGATAATTAATGAAATATAGTAGCCTTAACATGCATAGAGTCCATTAAGATTTAAAATGAAAAAAAAAATCAGCAGCATTATTAATAAGACATTTACATTTAATTACCCCCATTGCAATTGAACGAATGGTTTTCAAGTCAAGTGGTCTTATTAGTATTAGTACGAGTATTGCCAGTGTAAAATGTAATAAAATAAGCTTAAACAGACATGCCTAATAAAATAAAATTAGAATTAGTA
Organism: Nanhermannia cf. coronata Gr-Ori-00579; assembly: GCA_034699045.1. Classification (NCBI taxonomy): domain Eukaryota; kingdom Metazoa; phylum Arthropoda; class Arachnida; order Sarcoptiformes; family Nanhermanniidae; genus Nanhermannia; species Nanhermannia cf. coronata Gr-Ori-00579. The sequence goes on along the minus strand of JAQIXA010003052.1, from coordinate 1,112 downwards.
AGTACTTAATTATAGAATAGAGCTTTGCATTTGAAATTTAGAAAAATGAAAAGTTATCGTTAATAAAATACCTACTAAGCTATCTCTAAAAGACTATAAAATATAAAAACATAAAAACATAAAATAAAATGGTTTATGAATTTAACATAGAACTTGAAGCTTTTTCTAAAATAAATAGGCACTAGCAGCTACAGTAACTAGTAGGCCGTTTCTCCTAATAACTCGTAATTTTCAAATCGAATTATTAAAGTTCATGAATGTAGAAAAAAGAGAGATAACCTTTAGGATTTTTACAATCATATTCTATTAGTAATTCTAAGAAAGAGCTCAACTAATAAAGCTTAAGTTAAAAAAAAACTGATTAAAATAAACCGAGATTAAACGAGCTAGAGAATAATTTTGTTGACCATTTTAATTATCTATCTGTAGGTAATAATAATTAATAATAATATTTATATTTTATATAAGTTTTGTGTATCGATTATAATACTTTAAGGTTATAAAACGACGAGTAAATGAGAGAAATGCTTACCTGAGAACGTACGAATCCAAATAGTCATTAGCCATTGTACTTATCACCTGAAATATTCAAAAAAAGAGAGAGAAATTATTAACTACCTACCTATACAATTTATAATTATTATAGTACCTAGTGTACTTAAAAATGATAATTTTCAGGCATCTACTTAGGTATCTAACTAAAAAGCCTACAAAAAATAAATAGGGCACCTACCTCGCACTTGACCAACTCCAAAAGCCCTTCAATCTCGTCCCTGAAAAAAAAATAGAAAATTATTCAAATCAAAATTAGGAAAAAATTTCATTAAAATTTAATCCTAATCTAATAATATGTAGGTAAGGTATCTATATAATTTAATTTCAGGATCCTTTTCTATTAGTATTTAGTATGTATGTAGTTGTAGGTAGGAATATGATGCGATCTTTTCAAAATTCGTAAAATTTTGGCTAAAAAAACCATCCATAAAATTGATATTGAACATCAATTAAAAATCTTACTTAAGATTACCTAGTAGGGTAGGGGCATGGGGGGGTTCAAATGCTAAGGGGTTGAGATGCTAACTTTTCTAAATTTTAAATGGCTTGCTTTTGAG
>JAQIXA010003051.1:0-15311 GCA_034699045.1 Nanhermannia cf. coronata Gr-Ori-00579 | reverse complement strand
GGTATTGGAAGATCCTTTGTAAAAGTGAAATATTTAGACACTCTAATAAAATCAGAAACATAAACATAAACATAAACTTATTCTTAGAATTACCATTATATGGAGCTGGAAAATCAATAGCTTGTACATACATTAATATCAACACGAAGAGCATCTAATTTACTTTATAGAGAGATTTGAGTGTAAAAATATAAAATTATTTTAATGAATTTGCTCACATACTTTGTAAAATAAAGTTTTTTTTATAGAGCGCCCTTACATATTATCTTTTCCATTTAAAATTTTTAAAAATTATGCTTTAATTTTTATGTAATCTGTATACCTATAAGATTATAGGTTGATTGACAAACAATTTGACATGAATTTCGATAAATTTAAATTATGCAATGAAATCTTATCAGAATATTTACATGGTTTAGAGATAGGCATATAATTTTAATTATCTCAAAAAAAATGGAAAAATGTCAATTCATAGATAACCTATATACTCGTAGGTAGATATATTATATCATATTATATTTAATAACTTTATGATAATTTTAAAAAAGACATAAATTTTGTAAATTTCATATACCTATTAGGCACTTTGGCAATAATACAAGTAAAATAAAAGTAAATAGTAAATAGTAAATTGAATAAAAATTATAAAAATGAAGCATTATTTTTTTGCATTTTTGTTCCTAATTTTGTTGTCAATCTCAAATTCTGAGAATGTCCGAAAAACTTATAAAGGGTTCCTTAAACATATTTTAAATTATAATTGTAAGGGTATCTTTTTTTAAGCAATATTTTCTAAATTTTTAGTTACAAAATGCTGAGAACTGAAGCCAAAACAGCTGAAGAATTGAAGACTTTAGTTGAGATTTCATATGGTTCAAGAGATATCATTTTTCTAGATTCTCCAGGCCTTAATAAAGCCATCGATATTCTTGAAAGTCCTGAGGAAATTGAATTTCTAGAAGGATATTTAAATGAGAAAAATATCCAGTTTTCAATCCAAGTTGAGGATATGGCTGAGTAAGTAATACATAATATGGGCATTTAAAACTTAATTACAATTATAATACATGTATTTTATTATAGGATTGTCGAAAAAGAATTTTTGAAAAATGAAGAATTACTTCGACAAGCTGATGGCCGAATGACTTGGGACGCCTACCAAACTTTTGAAACTGTTAGAGAGCACAATAAAAAAATTACCACAAAAATTACAAATATTATTCTAAATATTTATACATAGATAATGGCTTGGCTTGATGAATTAGCTTTAAACCATACAGATTTAGTTAGTTTAACTACGATTGGACAGTCTTATGAAGGTCGTAACCTTCAATTAGTTAAGATTTCAAAGCCAAATGGATTGAAAAAACTTAATTATTTCATCGATTCAGGTAAAATATCCAAAAATTTGAATTTTTTGGAAAAAATTATGTCTAAATTAGTAGATTAGGGATAGTTTGAAAACTTTTTAGAATTTTGGAAAGACTGTTTTAGGCTGAATAAGTTGTGCTTTTGACTTTGTCCTGGAATTTGTTTGAGAATATCTTGACTACCTTTAGATACAGATATAAAAATTTATGGTCAAAATAACAACTAGTTAAGCCGAAATCAAATTTTCAAATTTCAAAAAGTTTTAGAACTATTTCTAATCTACCCCTACTATGTTTTTATTTTATCATTTTTAGGCATACATGCGAGTAAGTAAAATTTATCTAAATAAATTTTTTCCAAAATAATCAAAATTCGAATTTTGTAGGTGAATGGATTGGTCACTGTGTCGGAACTTTTGTCATAAACGAGTTGGTGACAAAATCAGACCTTTATGCCAATATTTTGGACAATATTGATTTCTACATTGTACCAGTAGTTAATCCTGATGGATATGCTTATACCCAAATAGAAAGGTACTGGAGAAAAACAAGACAACCCAATCCAAGTTCTACATGCATTGGTTCGTAATTTTTAAAGGAATTTAAAATTCTGCTGAATTTTAGAGTTTATTTTTGAAATAATTTTCAAAGGTACTGATGCCAATCGAAATTTTGCATTTAAATGGGGTAAAATATGCGCAAAAAGCCCAAAATGTAATAAAATAGCATTATTGTTTACTTAGGTGGAGATCATGGCTCATCATCGGAACCTTGTTCTGGAGCTTATCGAGGTTTTTACAAAATTTTGAAATTTAGAGATAAATTTTGAAATTTTTTCTTTTTCTAGGTGCTGATCCATATTCAGAGCCTGAGACCAAAGCCTTGAGTGATTGGATTCTTGCTAATATGCCAGCACTCGATTTCAAAGTTGATGAGTTTTTATTTTCAAAATTTTATCAAAACTTATACGGGTTTTTTATTAGGTTTACCTCAATTTCCATTGTTGTGGACCATATTGGCTTATTCCTTATGGATACGTAAGTCTTGATATCAAACTACCTAGTAAAGAAAGCTGAATGTCTCTCAAAATTTTGGCTAGTTTTCAAAATTTTTTAATATAAAATTGAGAAGGTTATCAAAATAATAGTGTATTTGAAAATTTTGATATTTTATAGACAAGTGGATTTCCAAAAGACTTTCTGGACATGAAATTTGTAGCTGATGGTGCAATCAAAGAAATATTCAAATACCGTGGAACACAATGGAAGGCTGGGCATTCAGGACAAGCATTTTACCCAACAACTGGGACATCCCATGACTGGGCTTATGGTGAAGCTGGTATCAAATATTCTTACTCGCCAGAGCTACCTGAGCCGGGCAATACAATACCTGCTCAAATTCTACCAGTTTGTGAAGAGACATGGCTCGCTATTCAACACTTTGCTAAGCATATTTTACAAGAATTCGCTGATCAAATTCAACCAGATCCTTAAAATTAAAATTCATTGACTTGCGTATACATAGTTTATTATGATTCTACAATAAATTAAATCAAAATAAAAGTGCATTAACTATTTAATTAAAATGATTTGGCCCTTATATTAAGTTATATGAAGGTGTAGATTAGAGATGATAGTTCATAAACTTTTAATAATCTGTTTTCAAATGAACCATATTCTGACCTGAAATATTTAAACTTTATCTACATACAGTTCAAAATAGTGGAGATATTCTCAAATTAACTCGTCCGAAATTAGAGGTAAAAATTTCGAAAAAAGCTTCTGAACTATAGTCTACCTCTATTAATTGTTGTAATTTAGGTGCATATTATGATTATAAGATCACTTCCTCTGTTCTGAAAAGTCGTATCTTGTCTTGACCTCAATTTAATAGTGCTTACTTGTAAAACTGAGTCCAAAATATTCCTTTCAGAGCTGAATTAAATAGAAATTAGAAGTTATATGTTTTTATGGCATACTTTGTTTGTCTTGCAGTTTTATTTAAGGTTTCAATTAAAAAATTACATTGTTATTTACAAAAAGAACAATTTTTTGTCACTCTCCTTTTTTAGCAATTTTGTCACATACTATTATCCTAAATCCTAAATTTATTTTGTGACCAAACCTTCAAACAGAAGATGTACTGTTTTATGGTGCCACGGCCCCGACAGGTTCTATTTTTTAGAATTTATTACAGAATCTTTTTTTATGGATAACTCAACATAGATTCAAAACCTTATATAAAAACTATACATATTTAGAAAGAACTATATGAGATCTATCGATTGTCCGCAAAAGTTTTGTCAAATTACCGCTTAAGTTTAAGATTGACCTTCAAAAAATGTCAAAAATCTTAAATCTCCAATATCTCGTAATGCCCATCTGAAACTGAATATTATAGTAGGCTTTTCTCATGAAATGAGCCGCGAAAGTCTTCGAAAATAACAAAAAAACTGACAAACAAAAAAATAAAAAAAAGTTTTTATTTTTTGGGTCAAAACCAAAACTCAATAAATTAATTTTTAATGTCACTTTTATTTTAATTGCTAATTAAATTATTGCCCAAAATTCAAAATCATCTACTAATTGAGCCAGACATGGAGACTAGGACCAGTAGGACTAAAACAAAGTCAAATGAACCTAATGCTAATATCAAACCAGGACAAGGACCACCACGGTCTCATCAGAGGATTTCTTTAAGTCTGTATTGTCAACTGACTGAATCACAAACACAAAAGAGTACGACAGGTAGGTCATTGGTCAATCAGATCATTTTAGCCTTAAGATGCCTTATTTTATGACTCTTTTATGTTTTATAGATGCCTTCAATTTTAATGTCATCTTTTTCGTCATCCCGAAAGGCCGAAATCTTGAAAGTCTCTCGGCTCAAATGAATCATGCAATTAATGTAAGTTCTATAGTCTATTCATTTAATTAAGCTCTGAAAAACCAAAGTTTGACCTCACTTTTAAATGTATTTACTTGTAAAATGCAAGGACAGCCAGACTCATCTTCAGAGCTGAATTAAATGATTAGAATAGAATAGAATAAACCTTTGATAAATAATAAAATAAAGCTTAAAATATTACTTAATTGTCCGTAATTTTTTGCCATTTGATTATAGCTATGCGACGAGCATTATCTCAGGTATCCTATCTATTTATTTAAAGACAAGGGTTTTAATTGTATTGTATTGTAATTACCTAATTTATTTTAATTTTTGAAAATTTTAACAGATCTGAAACCATTGAGGAAGAGGCAATTATATCCAAAAAGTTGGTCCCAAAACCATCAAACATTTTTGTGTTCGATAAATTCAAGGATAATGCATATAAATTACTTGAGTCGATGACTAGCGAACATAATTTTTTGTAAGATAATAAAGCTATTTAAAAAATAGTTTATAGATCCTAACTAATCTATAATTTTCTTTAAAAATGTTTTTTTTAGGATTATTGGACCACAATTCGTCAACTATATATTTAATTCAAAAGGGCTTGAATTTCCATTTAAAATTTTCTCTTACCCTGTATATTCACTTGCATTGGATAGCTGTAATTTGACCCTGACTGGATTCGAAAAAGATCTTAAAGTTAAGGTAAATATTACTATTAATTTCCATTTATTATTAAATATGGTATAAGAATGATAAAAATTATAAATGATCTTGTGTATTTTAGAATCTTTTGATTGAACAGATCAAGTTAATGGGCGGCAGCATTTCTTCAGACTTGAAGTCATCTATAAATTTTATTGTTGCTAACAATGTATTGACCGAGAAAGTATGTTTTTTTAACAATACTTTGTCCCGATTTAATTTTATTTCACCTTAAATAGTGTGTCTATGCGAGAAAAAAGAAGATTCCTATTATCAAAAAGGATTTTATTTCTCTTTTATGGAAGAAAAGCAAAGTGGATATTGTTGATGCAAAAATTGTTGATCTCTCAAAATATGAATGTATGCACAAGTTTATTTTAATAATAATAGAAGATATAGATTTGTAACTGTGTAATATTTTAGGTCCATTGTTCTACAATGCATCAATTTGCTTATCCCAGATTCCTACTGGACAAAAAGCTGATTTAAAAAACATCATTGAACGAAATGGTAGCTAATTTTTAGATTTTGTTGACCAATCCTATCCTAATTGTAATTTAATTTGTACAGGTGGTAAATGCTCTGCTGAATTAGTTCGAGATAAAACAGATATACTCATTATACCAAGAGCAAAAGGCGAAAAATACAATTATGCTTTGAGTTGGGGTGTTAAATTAGCAAATCCTAAATGGCTTGAAGCCTGCGATGCTCAACAAATATTATTGCCAATCGGGGTAAATTATTTTATGTTTAATTTAAGGTTCTATTTATTAATAATACCTAAATAGTAGTTAGTATTAAATCTTTACTACATAATATAAGCATTACATGTACATGTCAAAAATATTCATTAGGATTTTCAACCTAAAAAAGGAAATTGTTTATCATCAACTGCTAATTCTGCTCAAACTACTTCAAATATTGAATGTAAGAAAGAATACATATTTTGTCTTAAAAGTCAACATTTTAACGTCAAATTATTTACAGTCCCTGATATAACGGCAAGTCAAATACCTCGACATAACAAGAGTGACGATTTGAAACTAACTCGAATGGATATAGATGATGAAGTAGAACTGGCTCGTGGAAAAATTCAGAAACAATCACTTTTAAATGAAAAGGTGCTATATTTTACGATTCAATTTTTATATTTTTGTGTTACTTACCCTTACCTATATAATTTATTAGCTGGATAGCACTGAATTTCCAAATATTGAATCGAGCAAAGTGCCTTCAGCAGAAGCTTCATCGTAAGTCTTAGTTTAAAAATAAATTTTTCTTGTACACATTACTTTATTTAAACTTACTGGTTTATGTATTTAGATTTCAAATTGTTAAATTGGCACCGGGAGCTGGAGAAGTGAGTAATAATCTTGAGGAAACTCAAGCCTCAAATTCGCCAGATCAAAATAGAATGAGCAGAAATAAAAAGACTTCGAAAGAAATGGCCTTTGAAATATTGGAAGAGACTGAAAGATCTTTATTTAAAAAACCAACTCAAGCTCAAGACAAAATTAATTCAGCTGAAATAATGTTGGATGATCAGGAAAATGTTCCTCCACCAGTAACAATTATTGATAATGATGATAATGATGAGTATTTTGATATGGAAGAATATATTCAAGATGAGAATACTACTGATGTGATGAAAATTGTGAATTTAATCGAGAACGATTTAAATATAACAGAGGCATTAGATGAAGGAAAAGACAAAACTGCCGAAAGTAGGAGTGCAATAGCCAATGAAAGTACTATTAATGTCACAGTACCGATTTCAATTCAAGAAGGTGGAAATGATACTACTGAAATTGAATCTGTAGAAGCAGGTATCAATCAACTGCATTTATTTGAAGATTTGAATGATTCAGATTCTGAAAGACTCGACAGAATATTTTCGTATGCTTGTATTTCACCACCAAGTATTTACCAGTCGAGATATGCTTACAAAATTCCAGGAGCTAGCAGAAATTTGAATGGGAAATTGAATGAAGATCCTATTCTACGAGATGCTTGGGAAGCAATTAAGGAAAATCACCTGGCAGAAACTGAAAAGCTCAAAAATAGTCAAGAGATTTCATTCCGATCATCTCAACCGACTTGTTTAGAAGAATCGATCAAAGTAGTTCGAATGCCTAATACAAGATCAAAATCGAAAAAAGGAAAACGTTGAGATTCTCTGATACATCTTCTGATATCAAACTAATAATAACTAAATATTTTTTAGTATCTAAATAATACAGAATACAGATGGATATTTCGAAAGACAAGAAAATTATTTGCCTTATATATCTTCTAACTACTGATATTTTCTAAATGATATCGCATCAACTTTTTATGTAAGATTGAGAATTATAATTTAATTGTAGAGACTTAATTATTTCTATTTTAATTTTTATACATATATTTTTCATAAATCTTTCTGCGAATTATACCTACTTTTTTTAAGACAATTTTTTTTGAAATTTTTGTAGATTTTTTGTTCAAAATTTACTAAAAAATTAGAAAAATAAATCTACTTTATTACAATTGTAATTTATCATGATCTTTTAAAAGTAAGCACCCACCTATTTTAGTTTTAGTGTTTTTAAGTAAGGTTATTTTCTAGCAATCGAGTCATAGTCTATACAGATAGAATATTATACATATGTACTAGTATAAAAAACGGAAAGGCCTAATTAAGAGATCAATTTCAATTTTTTGTTGAAATTGTATTCAAACACATGAGGTTCGGTTTTAATAGTAGTATAGAAAATATTTGGGAAATCTGAAAACTTAATTTATGTCACTTATGGAATGGAACTTAACCCATAATATATCTCGTTCTCTTTAGTGACAATGGACATATTATTAAATACTTATTCTTATTATTTTATTAATTAGGCATCTAATAAACTATGAAACAAATCTAGGTATGTACTACATAAATTTTGGTTAATACAAATGCATAAAATATGTATATATCTGTAGGTAAAGTTTTTATTCCATTTCACATTATTAGCATTACTTATCTTTACTCAATTTTTCCATCAATAATGAAAATAAAATAAAATTTTGTATACTTACACCTACATACTCAAATTGTATAAAATCATATTGAAATATACCATGCTAATACTTATACATAGGTACTTATCTAGGAGTAGGTATCTATTTTAACCATGTGTACTGTGTACATGTACTTATGCTATGTACTATGTACTATGTACCTACATAAGTATGTAGTTTTGTAGATAAGTATTTTATTTCATATCCTCGAAATTCAAGGGAACTTTTACAAAAAAATATATTTTGGGTAATGCATACAATACTCGTAGAACTGCTATCTAATCTCGAGGGCGAGGGCCCCCCTGAAAGTCCAAAAAAAATATTTTTTCCCTTTTCCTTCCTAATTCCTAACCCATACTTTTCTTACTAGCCATTTACTCTTATTAGTTAGATACATACTTTACTTTTATAATATGTAGGGTACTTACTACTACAATTAAAACGCTTTGAAAAATGATCAAACACGAGCTATTCTGCCAATAATATATGTCTGTTCAAATAATTCAGCCTTTTTTTAGCATTTTTCTAGAAATAATTAATGGAAATTATGGCAAGAAATGTCGAATCGAAAATTTTCAAACTTTTACTACCAAAAGACCTTTTATTTTACTAAAAAACTTATCACAGAAAATTTTTGAATCTAGTCAGGTATACGATTTTTTCGACCAAGTTGAAAAAAAATTATAGCCTGCTAGATTTTAAAAAATTTATTTTTGGTGATGGTTATAACAAATTTATCCCTAGCCCTAGCCCTATCCCCCAGTCAGTAAAAGGGGGGAATTTTTAGTCCACTTCTGGAAATCCCCTTTTAAATATCTTAAATGTATATTTCTAATTCTAACAAATATGTAGTATCTACTAGTAAAATAACGTAGGTACACCCAACCCAAATATAAAGGCAAAACAAAAAGTCAAACTCCCAAATCCAAAATCCCAATATGAAGTTTTGGCTAGGGGAAAAGACCTTATTTTATTTTACATTTCACAAGAACTCGAACAGTTGGTCATACACCATACAAAAATATACACAAAATACTTTGGACTATGGACTATGTAGTACTTAGAATATGTTCAATGTTCATGGAACTGAAGGGGGATTTTCGAGTAATTTTTTTGTTCGAGGGGTTCCAAATAGAAAAATGCCCCCGAGATCAGCTCCCCTATTTAACTCCTAGTAATTCCAAATGAGAAAAATACACATGGAACTACATGTAGAATTTTATTTTATCCCTTTTTGGATTTTGGGCTGAAAGTCCCCCTTAAATATCCCCTAACATAACCTTCCTGGCTCCCAAAAAAAGCTTTTTTTTTCCTCGAACTGCCTGCCCTTCAGTCTAATATTTCTATTATATCTATCGAGTACTCAAAAAATCGAGTACAATTTACTCAAAAAAGCAATTATTTCGAGGTATAAAATAAAATTTTGGAAATATTTGAGAATTTTGGTAGAAAAACGTGGATATTTCAACTTCAATTTTGTGACCGGTTGGAAATTTATACTTTACCTACATAGTTGGTAAGTTTAATATTTTTAAAGAAATCTAATAAATAGGTATAAGGTACTTATATGAATAGGCAGATAAAAAGTTATTTTAGAATTTGGGAATTAAATTGTTTAAAGATTTTTCTAGACCAATTTATCTCAAGTTCGAGGTATATACCTATCTATGATATAGGTATAAACCTAGAAACAAAATATAATTGAGAAATATTGCACAATCGATACGATAATCGGGTTAACTTTTAGTTAACTAGATTAATGATATCGTGCTACTGGCTATGTAAATACATAATGTATAAAGTCAAAATAGTGCGATTTCATATAGTGCGATGATCGATATACCTATATATGTATGTATACAAATCCATAGATAGGGTACAAATATTACTATAAATATAAATATAAATGTACTAGTATATGGTTAGGTCACCTATATTTACATACTCATGATTTGAATAGAAAAATCATAAACTAATACCTACTTTATATTATGATGTATTATATTATAATGACTCAAAATAACAACGTACGTAGATACTTAGTTATATTACATTTAATACAGGCACATAATACATTATGCCTTTAACTTATCCAAAAGTCTGGAAATTATGAAGTTTTTAAATAAGAGTTTAATTTACTGATTGAAATCTTCCTGACAAACTTAACACGGCTAGTACATTATAGTAGCAAAGTAAGCTAGTTTAACACTGAAAATAAAATTCGAGATTTTTTATTTTGCTCAGTTTCTCGATTCTATTTTGAACTCTGATACCGGATTATGAGCTATACAATACAATTAGTAATTATGTATCTTTATAATGGTGCAAGAAATTTCTATTGAAAAGAATCAAAAAATTTGAAAATTCAAACGAGATTTTTCTAGCTTAATTTATTTTTTAAAGGAGTTTTTAATTGTTCCCTATTAGGCAGAATTGTTGGCAATTAGCCGGCTGAAATATATAGATTTCATCCAGCCATCTGAAAAATAGTCAAAATGGTCATGACCAAAATGCCCCAGAATAAATTCTAATACATACATATAAACAAAAAATAAGATATTCCACTAAAAACACTCATATTTATGTTTATGGTTAGTAAATAATTTTGACTTTCAGTAGTAATGTATTTTAAATTGAACTATAAAAATGAATATTTAAATGAATTCAATCCTATATTTTTCAATTTTCATTTTGGTCAGTAAAGTAAATCGATAATTTTTTTGCTATCAATTTTGGCAATTTTTGCCACCTGTTCCAACCTTAATTTTATAGATGTACCACAGTAAATGTAACTTTATACGAGTACTCATATATTATGTAATGTACATTAGGTTAGGAGATATAATTTTTTTTCGATAAATCTATTTTGCTTTAATATTCAACGACAATCAATTATAATAAGCTAATAGTTTCATTATTGTATTAATAAAACTTCAAAATTGTCAAAAAAATATTTAAAAAGTTACAAAATTAGTAAATAATTTTGATCAAAACAGTTAGTAAACATACGTAACTGACTTATTAGATTAGGGATTAGGAACATTTTTAGAGATCTCTTTTGACCATATGAGCCTAATAAAAGTCATTACATAAAATTCACGAGAATCGACTTTTAAAAAATACGAATATTAAATACTAGAATTAGCCCCATATCTACGATATGGACCCGGTAAATTCAAATTTTTAAACACAATTTACTTATTTATAAATTTATAACACATTTACCTAAGGTCTTTTACACTTTGGTTTTTTTTGGGGAAAAAAAATAATGTAAAAAAAATTGTTGGCTGTTAAAAGTTTGAATTTGAGAGAAAGAGCGGTTCAGAGTTTAGCCTCGCTATGAGGTGAAAAACAGTAAGTAGAGATTTTAGCCGTTATATTATAATGTTATAAGGCGAGCCATAGTAAAAGTATATTAAATACTTGTATTGGAGAGTAGGCTTGTGCGTGACAGAGAAGTTGTTGATTATTGAAATGGGGGGATTTCGCAAAAATCAAAAAAATCTCAAATCAATTACTATACTGCAGACTACTGCAGAGCAGAGATTTCTGTTTGAAAAAGAATTTAATTTTTTTTAATTTTTACTTTATAAATTAGATTTTTTCTAATACCCTGCCTACTGCCTGTGACTACGAATATGTCTGAAAGTCATCCCAATGACGATTTTGACCTCCACCTGACCTTCGACCAAAGTGATGAACCACTTGGTGACAACTTGATGAAAACTTGTGCCAATCTTTTTGCTAAAAATGAACTTCTTGATGTCACTTTATCTTGCTCTGATGGAAGAATTCAAGCTCACAAGGTAACTTTGTTTAACTTCTAAATTTCAAAAAAATTACGATACTGATATCGATAATTAACTATGGACATATAGGGGTAGATTATGGATAGTTATGAAATGTCCTTGATTATTGATTAGGAATTTGGAACTGTTTTCAGTTTCAGATGAACCAGTCTCTTATTTTGACATGCTGAATTTTCTATCTATCGACAAAAAAATAAAAATAACAATCAGTTCATCTGAGCCTTTCCAGATCTACCATTAATTCTTCTCAAAAAATTAATTTTTATATCATTTATTAATAGGTAATTTTGGCGGCTTCCAGCACTTATTTGTACAACTTACTAACTTCAAATACTTGGCCATCCCCTTGTTCTCATCCTGTAGTCCTTCTAAGGAATTCAGCACTCTCCGATGTCCGTTCAGCCCTTGAATTCCTCTACAATGGAAAATTATCCACGAGGAAAAATAAACTTCCTGCGCTTATTGAAATCTCAAGAGAACTTGGCCTAACAGCCTTAAGGTCAGCTATTGAAAAGTCCATCCAGTCCTATGGTGTCCAAATATTTCGAAGACTCAGCTCTGCAGGTGGTGGTGAAACCTCCAAAAATAGTCATGGTTCAACATCATCTCCATCAATCGAAGAACACTCAGAAGATCAAGAAATGGACGATTTTGAAATTGATGAAAAGCCTATGCTTTACGGATATTCAATAGCATCTAAGCAAAATCAAAACGGCCTTCCAAAATTACGAGCTGTCAAGAGGAGTTTCTCAGAAAGTACAAAAGTTCCAAAAGTTGTCCAAAATGAGAAAAAAAGTCACTCGAATGGGAATTTGACAGAGAAATCGCTTTTGAAAGTTGACCACAATGTGACCTCATATCTACTAAAGAATTATAAATCAAATTCGAGTCCAAATCCAAATCCAAGCCATAATGAAGTAGAGGTGAAGACTGAAAATTTTGTTTACACAAATGAAGATTTGGGAATGGTCGAGACTAATGAAGATGAGTATGAGGAGGATAATAACGAGCAGACTGCTGAAATGATTCTCAGTTCACTTAAAAATGTAAGTCTTGAAAGAAAGAGAATTTTCTAAAAAAAAATTGAGAATCCTATAAGAAATAGGGGTAGAAAAAGGATAGTTCGGAAATATTTTGTACAATTTATTGGATAGCTTATTTATATAATATTATAAACAAACTGCTTTCGCGAGAATATTTTGGGACAAACCATTTTGTTAATTTTAACTGCAATTTTTATATGTATTTAGAGATAACCAAGATATTATTCTCAAACAAACAGGTCAAAATATTAAAAATGCATAGTCAAAAACAGGGTGTTCTTTATAAAAAAAAATCCGAAATATCCCTAATCTACCCGTATTTGTAATTTTGAAACCTTGAGAAATAAATTTAACATTTTTTAAATTTAGGATAGCAGAATGGAGAATGATTTTGTGGATGGTGTTCCAGCATCTTGTCCCTGGTGTATGCAAGTTTTTACCAACCTTACCCTCCTTCAAAGGCATATCAAGACTCATGTTGGAAATTATAGACCTTTTACCTGCGATACTTGCCATGTAAGTACTGATATCGAATATTTTTTCCATATTATTTGTATTACTTACCTACCTAATGCCCTAATTATTTATAAAGTATCTAACCTTTGTATAGTATGCTAATTATATACTTTTTATTTATTTAGAGTACTTTTGCTCGAAGTGCACATCTCAAAAGACACGAACGAATTCATACAGGTAAAGATCATAATTTGCATTCTATTATCAAAATTGTAATAATGTTTTTTTTCGATCCAAAAAGCCAAGCCAAAATTAGTTAAAAAATGAATCAAATTAATATTATTGCTAAATACTAATTATTTACTTGTGCACGTATAGAGTAAAATAGTAATAAAATTATGATTTTTTTAATTTTAGGCGAAAAACCATATGTGTGTAGCCTTTGCGATCGAGCCTTTGCACGACAAGATAAATTGAAAGTTCATCTCGTTCGTCACCTCGAAACCCATTCAAGGACCACCGCAAACACAACAATTAAAAATAATTCCTTCAATAATGGATCGATGACTATAACAGCCAGTCCAACACCAATTCAAAGTCATGTCCAGCAAAATAATTCATATCCAAATACAAATGCAAATGGTAAATCACTTCCAGTAACTATATTACTTCCAGCCTCGAGTTCAAACAGTACTACTGTAAATACTGCCAAAAGTACCACTATTATCAAATCAGACCAATCAATTTCGAATAATAACAATGGAGTTTACAATCTGAACCGAAATGGACTTACAATTTCCAAAAGTAATGGACATGGACCGGCGGCTGACACCCTTTCCAATGGATTTACCAACATTATCAATGCTGTTAATAGTAAAAAGTATCCTAATAATATTACCATCAGTAGTAGTAGTAGTAGCAAATAGTTAAAATTAATCTAATGTCTTCCAACTTTAACTTTTAACTAATATGATAATTTAGAAATTTCAATTTTATACCTACAGTATTTGACCTTTTGAAAGTATTGTGGCCTTTAAAATATTCATCCAAAATAGGCATTAATGCAAATTAAATAATTTTTAAGTCAAAATACTTATTTTTATGAAATATAAATTAACTTATAACGGTATACCTATGTTTATAGATACCTACTATTAAATACAAGATAATTGCATCCATAATATCAAATTATAACTGTAATAAAAAAAATTGATTATGAAATTTTTATTTGAGAAAATGTTCAGAAAATTTATAATTTATTAAAAATAATTAGATTCTACATAATAATATAAGTATGCCCACAGTATAGAATTTTTTTTATTAATATCTTTTTTTACTCAATCGATCCCACATATCATCAAGATAATCACGAGCCTTTCGATCCTGTCCCTTTATTATGCCTGGAATTATAGATGAAATTTGGATTTTATGAAGTTGATTAAAAATTTCTTGATTTAGTGAATCTTTAATTGAATTATCTGCCGAATCTGCAAAAGAATTGGATGCTGTGAAAAGCAACTAAAAATTCAAAATTTTGTATTATAGAATATCTGTAGTACCTATGCCTATAAATGTGTTTAATATTAAAAGAAAGTCTTTACCAGGCAGAATAGAAGTGTGATTTTAAAGAGCATTTTAAATATAAAGTCCTTTGAATATTTTTGCTGGAATAGTGGATTACAAGAAGTTAAATTTTAGTTATATGTATTTTGTAGGAAAACGACCAAAATGATAAATAAAAATTTATTTTTATACATAATATACTTAAAATAGGTACCCTATACCTATACCTATTAGAGTATGGTCATTACTAGTACTTTACATTGGTTAAGTACTAGTAATAGATATTCTAAAATTTATACATTAAGTGATTAGTTTAATGATTATTGATTAAAGTTAAATAAAGATTAAGAATTTGGACCAAATCAGAGTATTGAATATTTCTTACAAAATACTTAAATACTAATTAGTAGGGTACTTACTAGTACTAG
>JAQIXA010003050.1:0-15321 GCA_034699045.1 Nanhermannia cf. coronata Gr-Ori-00579 | reverse complement strand
ATAAATTTCAGATCAAAATACAGATATCAACTTAATTGTCCGAAATGGTTCTCAAATGGTACTGAACTATCCCTATGTATTTATTCTGGAAGTACTTGTGTTGTGTTCTATAAAGAAGTTTTGCTCTGCGTATACAATTCAATACAAGTTAGATAAATAATTTTAAATGATTTTTTTGGTTTTTTGAAAGAAATGTTGTGGTATAGAGAGTGTATGGGACTACACGAATGTTATCAAAAACTCATTTTCAACCGTGGAAAACTTCATAAAGCACATCCCACGATCATGCTGCAAAAATAGTATCTGTTTCAATAAAACTGAATTAATGAAGCACGAGGGGAATGAGGAGACTTTCGGTATGTCATTTAACTCTAATTTACTGCAATTAATGGCCCATTTTGTTCAATTAGATGACGATGATGATTACATCAAAGCTATGTTAAAAGCCAGTTTAATTCATAAAAAGGTAAGTTTACTGAATAGGTGCAAGAAAAGGCTTTTTTTAACAATAAGAATTGTTGTGAAATTGAGCTTCTGTCGAATTTCTAAATCTACAAAATTGTGGCAAAAAACCTATAGTTTACATACATCTATGTCTATGTATCTAGGCTTTGAAAATCTTTTTGATACAAATTTCTATAAATGTTTGCTATAATACTCGTATGTATATGTTTTGAGAGCATCCTACACTATAAGCTAAAATAGTTAATTTAAATTGAACTCTAATAAATTAATATTTCATTTGAATTTTGTCGTTTTAAGATTTCAAATTGACTCAAAGGCACCTACATTTTTATTTTAAAGAAATACTCTTTAAAGAAATTTAAAGCAGAATCTAAAGGAATGCTGGTTTATTATGAATTTTTTGTCAAAATTTTGAGATTTCAAGTTGAGTTACTTTGTATAAATATGATATTACAAAGTATTTATATTCAGCTATTTGAGATCTTGAGAGCATCTTGAGAGCATCTTTATTAGATTCAATTTGAAATGTTCAAATTATGAGCATAGAATTGCTGTGTTATAAGAATTTTGATTCAAAATGTTGAGATTTTTAATTGATTTAAAGAAATTATGCTTAAAGTCTAGATTCATAAGTTAGGATATTCAAAAAATGACTATGACATTGATATTTCTTTTCATTTTAAGGCCTGTTTTGACATGAACTTTACCTATGCTGACAGATCAATTTACAAGGGTGCACCTCGAACTTATCAAAAAATGCTCATCTTACATTCCCTGCCATTTATAAGTCTTGTTTTGCTTCAAATACCAATCATAATCATACTCTCCTGGTATCTCGTTCAGAGGGAGAAAAATTTACAAAAGACACTACTACATGGAATTGATTTGACAGAAAGGACTGAAAGGTAAGGTAGATATAGGGGTAGACTAGGGATAGTTAATAACGTTTTTGAAATTTGAACAGTCTGCTTTCTAATGATTGTGTTAATAATTAGACCTGAAATTTTCAATTTTTCAAAAAAATAACCAACTCATTTATTTTTTTTTTGTATTTCAGCGGAGTTGTAATAAAAACCAAGTTCGATTCTGACGACCGACTCTCAACAGTCTCTTACTCAAATTCCTCCCTCACAAGTGGCTCTTTTGGTTCAGGTGCTTCTTCCGGTTTTTCCTCAGAAGGTTCACTGCAATCTCCATTCAATACAGGGTCAAAAATAAATTCGAAAACACAATTGAATGATCCGGGTGACCTAGCTGATATCATTGTTGAAAGGGAGATACAAGAAGAGAGGCGAAATTCAGGCTTCGATCTAAATATCTCAAAAAGTTTTGAAAATACTAATTTTATAGAATCTGATGATCCTAATCTCGAACTCGAATCAGATACACCATCAAATGATAAAAAAGATGATAATAAAGTAGATGATAAAGTAGAGTAAATTTTGTAACCTATTGTAATTATGTATAGAACAGTGCATACAGTGATAAAATAAAGTAATTGGCCAAGTCATTTAGCCTACTGATTACCTACTAATTGTATGATAATAACTTTGTCAATCGTTTACGTAAAAAAATGCTTTTTTTTCGAAATTGTAATTATACCTATCAAGTTAATTGACTTTTTGTTTACTTTTTATTGAGAAATTCATTTAGTTAGGCAGTTTATTATACCTACTTGATAATTTATTTATAAAAAAAATGTAAAAAGGAAATGCAAAATGTTGGAAATGAACTTACGATACGATAAAGCTGTACCTACGAGTATCTGTATATTATGCTTACTAAAGTTTTTATTGTGCGTGTGAAGTGAATAAACTTTGCAATAAATTAGGTTAGTTAGTCAAGTTTAATTTCCTTTATAATTTATCAAGTGTATAGAATATTGTAAATAAAGGTTTAATTTGAATAATTGAAAGTTTTTTTAAGAAATCTAGTAAGAAAAAATTGAGTAATTTTGAACATAAATTCGAAAACAAGCCTTGCAATTTGGTAATTAATTAATAATTTGTATTTCTACAAGGAATTTGAAACAAGTAAAGTGTTTGAGTATTTTATAGGATTTTTAGGCTACCTAGAGATTTGAGATTTTAGAAAATTTGAGCTAAAATTGAGTAAAAAGATGTAGGTTATTCGATTAATCGAAGAATATCGACAATAATGAGTGGTTTATCTTAATTTGAAAGTTTTCTAAGAAAAGTAAACTTGGTTTTATTTAATGATTTTGAGCCTAAAATCCAAAACTAAAGGCTTTAATTAGTGATTTTTGAATTTTAAAATGAATTGAGATGAATATTTTGAATATTTCTAGTATCATAAGGACTTATTAGTACTAATATCTTAAGTACCCTACACTATCTTATTATCTTAAGAAGACATAGAGGTCTAAAATTTTACAAAATTTGAGCTAAAATGTCTAATAAAAAGAATTTAATAGATCGCAGAAAAAGCTGTGCGATCAATATTTTAACCGATTTTGATTAGATATAAATAGCTTTACTGATATTCTTGAGTAAATTTTGATCTGTTTTGTCCCTACAAAGTATCTCGCTTTCTATGCGAGATTTTATAAAATAATTTTGAAAAAAAAAATCTAAAAATACCATAAAATTTCATGTAATCTAGGTACTGAAAATACCTTTAGTTAATGTTTGCTATCAATAAATTCAAGGACATGGCTCAATCATCAAACAAATTATCTAGATAAGAAAGAATTCGCATCAAAGTCAAACTTGTATCCACTTACACTTCCAAAAGGCATTTGAAACATTATTTTAAATAAAAAACACTACGTCTCATTCTCAGTCCCTCTACTTTATACTTATAATACTTACTGATAGTTCTAATTACGTAATCTACTACCAGCAATATGTTAAAAATATATTTACAAGATTTTATAGTCAAAAATATCGGTCATAATATCTCTAGTCAAAATCTCAAAGCAAAAAAAAACAATTTAGACCAAATTTTGGTATACTTAATGCCTTCCAAGAACTTTTTAAATATTTCCAAATCCCTGATTTACACAAATTACTTGTTAAATATGCTGTCTATCTGTCGAAATCCAGCTTTGAAAACCCGATTTCGGCTTTGATTTATCAGTATCGAGTTTTGGGTTCAATTTAGAACTAGATTACTTTAGATTCCAAAGATTTCTCAGACTGTATTTGAGCTGTGTTCTATATGAAATACATCACTAAATTGAAGCCAAAATTCAGTTTTTAATATCTGTATAGTTTGAACCTTGTATGAATTTGATTTGAGACAATTTTTGTGATGTTTTTGAGGATCTCAAAGTAAATGAATTTGTCGGTTAATTCATGAATTTTGGTGAGTAAATCCCTCGTGTCTCCCAACTCTCATGTTAAAATCCGAATCCCTCAAAAATAAACTGAACTTAACTTACCCGGGTAAGTAAATGTAAATGTCTCCACCTCATCTTGAAGAAATCTCTGAATTAAATAGCATAACTATAGGATATCGGGGGTATTTGGGGGACCTGACGATCTGGTGCCAAAAAAATCACAATTTCTTTAAATACCCATCTACTACTGATGGATATACTGCTTCTGTATATTATATACCTAGATAAGTATAAGAAAAGCAAATGGAAGTTTTAAAATTAGTGAAATATAAAATACAAGACACTCCGTCATCTGCTTGCCCACAAAATTTAAATATTATTATTTTAATTTGACCCCAAAGCTAATTAATTGAGAGAACATACAAAATATACAAAACATCACAAAAGCATATAGTATTCATAATTTTGAGAAAATAGCCATTATACACCAACGTTCAGTATTACTTACCTAAATTGTTCCGAGTGATTGGTTCATAAATTTATAAAAAATGACAAAATTTCAAGTTTTCCAAGTAATTTTGAAGACTTTCAAGAATTTTACATTTTGTAAAAATCCAGTTTTGTCGAGAACCTACCTTTAAAATAGCTTAGGTATGTAAATCTATAAGATTTTATTATACAATTTTTGCAAATATCTGTGAAAATGTGCTTAAAAATTCATTTTATTTGTCAAAAATGTCCAGATTAGCATTATACTCTGTAAAATATGACAAATTTTGCAAATTTTGGTGCTTCAAAATATTATTGTGATATCTCTAGATAGATTGGACTTGAGTTGAATATCGATATCGATGATTTATGTTTTCGCAAAAATATGGCAAATAAATGTGTTCAAATTCAAATTGTGCTAAATTTCTTAAAAATTTCGACCAAAAATGTTCATTACAAATCATAAAAATGGAATTTTAAAAGCAATATCAAAATCCTTAAATGGAAACGGCAAAATATTACAAATAAATTAATAAACTAGCACAAAATGAAGATCAAGAAAGTTTTAAAATATGATTTTTCTTGATATTATGCTTATAAATTTGTATTTGTGCAAAATTAGAACAAAATACATAGTTCAATATTAGTAGGTTATCGATTGATATTTGCATATTTTATGAGTTGAAATCAAAAATGTGGATGCATTTTGACCTAGTTATTATACTTGTACTATTGATACTTGAAATAATTTTGAAAAATCGAAAATTTTCGACCATTCATCGACCTCGAGTGAAACTCTACGATATATTTGTGCAACTTGGATTTTTGTCCCAAAAATTGTTAGTGATAGTAAGGGTACACGAACTTGCACTTGACCCAATGATGTTAATGATGTTAATAAGTGAATTAAATAGCAATAATAATAACTGCCTCATCAAGTTGAAGAAAATGAAAAGTCTGATAATTTATTCGATCTTGAACTTCCGGTCACACCTTCTACTCCACCCAACCACCATCATCAAATCATCATCAATAAAAATAAACTTTGATATTTTGCCACATCTACCATACTATCTTCGATTGACCAAAAAATTGACCATGTATTACAATGGATATATATTTTTTGATTTATAAACTTATTCAAAATGATTCTAATGTATTATTTGCATAATTTGTGAAAAATCCTGTAGTGTCCCCCCCTAAAATCCCTACCTGTTCTAAGGTTCAAAAGGTTGACATTTGTACAAAGTTCAAATAGTTTCATTAAATTTTAAATACCTACTCCGTATATTATTATAAGTTTGCTCAAGATGATGTTCACAGGTTCTCCTCGAAAAAGGTGCAAATTAGTGAATTTTTAAAGATTTTCAGAATTGTTGGCTAACTAATGTATGTATTTAATGATTTAAATTTTTAGGACATCACAATCAGCTTCGAGTAAAACTGGAAAATCTCAACAGAATGAGAGAAATACAGACTTGGGTGGTAGGGCTAGACACAATTATGAGGTAATTTTCTTTCTATTAATTCAAGTCATAAATCTAGATATGTGATACATTAATTTACCAAGAATTTGTCACAAAATTAGGTAGGGTAGTTAGTAGGTACCCTTACCTACTAACCTATATAGTCAAAAGTAAATTTTATAGAAAAACTTGATCAGAAAGACATTAGTAAATTTTTTAATAAAGGTTTCTTAAAATCTCAAAACAATAAAAAAATATAAGCATATAAAAAATAAAATAAAAAATAAAATTAGCTAAAATCTTATGGTAGTATAAGTACAAGTACCTATCCAGTTTACGATTACCCTACTAAACATTTTTATTTCAAATTTTTTTAGTTTATTTTACATATTAACGATTGTGACTTATTAATATATTTTTGAGAAATACGCAATGTTTTTAGGTAGAATATAGCATATTATTAAAATTGTAGGTAATATTTTACCGCTATCTCGTGTATTATTAAACTGAATTATTGTATAGTATCTTTCTAACTACAACATCTAGGTACCTACTAACATTGTATTTGATTCTGAAGATAAATGTAATATTTTTTACATTGGTTAATCTGGTTAAAAAAATTGGTTAATTTATTTAATCTTTAACCCTATTGTCAACACGATATGACACTGACGATGAGTATGTACTTATGTATAATGCTACACCAAATTTCAAGTTTTAGGTAGGTAGTAGGTACGAGTAGATTCAAAAAGTAATTTTTTAATTTTTACAGTATACCAGTATGTTTTAGACACAATAATATTTTACACCTTAATCTTAATAGCATACGAATACACCTACAAATTTAATGACTCATTCATTCATTAAAATATATAATTACTTACTGTATTGTAGCCTTCATTTTCGTTTGAATTGCACAAGAAAAAATTGCATTTTTCGATGATTAAGTTCAAGTACCTTATACCTTTAATTCATACATAAATACAACTACATCGATATACACAAAAAAGAGAGTTGTAAAATCCCAGTTAGTGAAGACGTAACTAAAAAATAAAGTGTAATGCAAATACTTAAATGTACATACTAAGCTAATAGTCATATCCTTGTGTTTAGGTAGTAAAAATTAGTCAACGACCTTAAAAAATTATATTAGAACAACTAGCACTTATTGTAGTAAAGATCAAATGGTCATTTTGCTTTTGTGTCTCAAATTACATAAAATACTTAAGAGCATATTTTTAAAAAATTTCAGGTCCGAGTTCGAAATCATCCAACGAATAAATTTGACCTTTCTTTGAATACTTCATCCTCCACTTCCCCACCAAACAACCCGTTCAGTTCCTCGTCTATTTCCCCTCAGAACATTTCGTCACATTCGTCAACGTCACCTGGACCATCGTCCAATTTGGTCACTCCAGCCTCAAGGACCAACTCAGCCTCTGCTGGACTGGGAATGAGACAATTCCTCACAAAAGAAGGTACCTACATACATTTATTCTTTTTTAGTACATATTACATCGGTAGGTATATATGGTATTTGTCATATTTAGTAAATACTTACACACTAGATTGGAAAAAATGAGTTTTAATAAGTGAATTTTTGAGCAAATATTTTGATCAAAATTTGGAAAATTTAAAAAAATTTGCAATTGATTTGACCTTAAAGTCCTATGAGTACCCTAATCATACTGCCAGGTACCTAATTACTATTACAAAGGATTATTTATTCTACTTTGTATTATGAATAAACTCTTAAAAGATATCTTAATTAGGGATCAAATAAAGAGATTTTTTTTTAGGTATGTACTTTACCTTATAAAGGAGATGGAACCTTATACTAAAGTATCCGGATCCGGATCCTCGTTGTTACAAAATATGCAAAAATGATTCATTTTTTCCAGAAAATATCAAAATTGAATCAGAATACAGATATTTCTGGATCTGATTATGTATCTAAACACTTAGGATTTTACAGTTGACAAGTAATTGTAAGGATAAGTACCTACCTTGTTACCAAAATATTAGTCTGTAACAAGTTATGATATACATTCATATGATTATGATATTTATGTATGTACCTAATCGTAAGTAATTGTATATACCTGCAAAATTTTCAAATATTTAGTCTCAAGCTTACTAAGGATAAGTTACTAATAAGAATGCAGTCTTATACTTATTCAATATATGATTCAAATTGAGATAAATCATTTATAAATAATTAAATTTCAAAAATTGCAATAAATTAAATGTTCCATTCTACTTGTATACCGATAATTGCAAATTTTTTTGACTCTTTTAAATAGCATTTTCGTTCCTCGAACCAGTAAATATATAATTGGCATACCTTTATAAATCTAGATAGCAAATTAATCAAGCTATATTTTACAAGACAGTACTTTTATAGAGGTTTATAGAGTTAAGATTTTGAAATCCATATTTACACTCATATGTTTCCAATAAATAAGGATTTATCCTACCCTATGCATGCTTCTGAAGGCTTCAAATCTTGAAGAGAAAAAATTCTCAAATTGTAAAATATCTCCTGCCCAGTTGCCTCAATCATTATCATCCTGCCTAATCTTTATAAATATTCGGTGGATAAAATTCCCCGGTAATAAAAATTAGCACAATAATATAAATTTAAAATATTCTAAAAGATTCAGTACTAGTACTAACTAGAGTATAGCAAGTATAGGTAGAGTAGGGTACCTATGCTGTAGTAAGTACTAGCACAATATAATTTCAAGATATTTAAATTTGAAAAAATGCAGCTGTCCTGATTGTCTATGCTTGGTTTGCTTGCTACTAAATTTTTCTCTTAACTATATTTAACCCTTATTACAAGTACTAGTAGCACATACTATAAGTATACAAGTATAAATAATAAATAGTAAGTACCTATATGTATTGTATAGTATATCCTTTTCTTAAAATAGTTGGAAACTATTTATAAACGAGAAATTTAAAAGGTTTATCCATCCACCATATGATTACTTTTTACTTTCCTCGACTATAAGCCTTATGTATCTGTATCACTTTATCTGATTCTAATTTTGTGAGAGTTTTATCTGACAAGCAAACGGACACTTGCCTTAATTTTGAATCAAAATTTTAGAAAAAAAATTGTCTATTCTTTCAAGTAGCCTCAATTTCAAGCTCAAAAAACTTTATTTTGGCAGTTTTGGATGTATTACTTGATGTATGTCTTGTATTCTTGAAAAATTTAGATCAAAATCGGGTGTTTCAGAGATAAATATGCTAATGTACTTACTATTTAGCAACTTTATGTTTTCGAAAAATGTAACTTGAAATTGTAGATACCTAATCATAATTATTAGATTTAGATTTAGATATCAGTAGAATTTCGTAATTTATAAACAGAAGATTATTGTGTTTTATAGAAAGTTTGTTCAAAATTTTCTAAAGAATTTGCACTAATTCTAAGTATATAGGATTTGTCTAGAGGTAAAGTCCCCTTACTTGATAAAATTGAAATACCAGTAAAATAACCATTTAAAAGTCTATTTCTGTTTTAATTATTTTGTCTAAATTTAAATCAGTATAGCTCATCGCTTACCTATAAGATACAATATACCTATCTAAGATACGAGTACCTTTTTTAAAATTAAAATTCTCAATCTTCAAGAACATTTCCCGATTTCAAGATTTAAAAATACTTACTGAAATTTATTTCCTATCCAAATAAATGTAAATGTGTAAGGTATTTAAAGACTTTGGGTTTTAATAATAGACTTTAAAGGGGGGATATATCGATGATAGACATGCGAAAGCAATTAATACATCGTTCTAGTATCTTAGCTTAGCTCATGTTGTTTTATTTTATACCGCTTTTTTTGTCTCTTGTTTGTGAACTCTATTGAATGGCAAATATTTTGGCAATTACATTCAACTTAAAAACATGAGAAATAAAGTACAACACTGGAGTTTACAGCTCGTTCCATTTCAATTGAATTTTCCACAAAATTTCAGATACAAACTGTTATTTTGTGTTTCTGGCTATATTTTTAAATCTAAAAAGACTAGCCCTAGGTAATTAGTAATTACCTATCAGAAGATCTTAATTTTTGATATTTCAATTATAATTCCCTTAAATTTTCTTTCAATTTCATTTTATACTTTGAAAAAATTCAAATTTGGATTTTTTAAAGATTGTAAAGTAATTGAATTGAAAATGTATCTTTCACTTTGTAGATCCTAAATCAACATAAATTTCAGATATATCAGTAGAATTAAATTTTCGATCATAATTAAGTTTAATATTTGAGAGCTTGTAGAAATTACGGATATTAGGTATACGAGGAAAATATCTCAAAGGTATCTCGAAAGTTAAAAATTTTGAAAAATACTTATAATAGGGTATCTACTGATTATTATTTAAACACCTAATGGTAAGTACCTATAATATATAGAAGAATCCAACCTATATAAATATAGATTTAAGCAAAATTTCATATTTTAAAAATATCAAAAATGTAAAAGATTTCCTATAAGGAAAATAGGTACCCTGATTTAGGTTAATTTTCAAAATATTGAGAATTTTTATTGTTAAAAATACTATACTAATCGATTTTCTATCGAAATATGTTATAGATTATGCAATATATTTTGATTATGTAAGTATCGGGTCTAAAAGCAATTATTAAAAAATTGATATTTTTGCAAATTTTGCAAATTTTGCGAGCGAAATTTGCTTGTATTATAGTATAAACTTTAGATTAGATTCGGTTTTTCATAAGTAGCAATTTGTAATTAAACCTTTTTTGACCAAACTGACTGTCTCTGTTCTGTTTGTGTGTTTAGTGTAGCAAATTCTATTCACATTTCAGAGGGCAAAAAAAGCATAGCTCATTCATTATTCATGATCTATTTTCTGACTCAATAAAGTTTAAATAGCAATTTATACTTGGTTATTTAACTCTACCCTAGTTGTAGTTGCAGTAATACTACAATATATGTATAATATCCGCATTTTTAACTACAATTTCTATTTCTTATGGTAAATACAAGTAACATATATATACAAGTAATAGTATAGGTACTAGTACTGGTATTAAGTAGTCCCATGCGGGTATTTGTGAGTGGGCCGAGTTTATTTTCGAGTTGAAAAAATTATCTCAACTCTGATTTACGAATCTATTTAGAGATGAGTCGAGTGAGACGAAATATTTTCATTCTTTACCCTTAAATTATACCTACTATATCTATACTACTCTTTGAGCGAGCAAAGCGAGCCTTTAATTTTCAAATTTGCTTACACTTTATTTGTACAAATTTGTCTGTTCAAAAGTTTATTCGAAAACCAATTGGCTTATTTTGACTTACGATAAGAGCAAAATTTTTATTTGATTTAAATATTTCACATGGTCTAAAATGTAAAGATACTTTTGTGATTCTCAGAGCCTTCCTATGGAACTATAAGATGGACCCAGAAAATTGGTTGTAGTATTTAGATTTATATATTTGCCATAGCACAATTAATAATTAACTACAAAGTAGGTATGTAATTAAATCCTAGTATTTATACTTGATACTAGATAGGTACATACATTAGTAAATTTTGTATTTGAGAGCTGACATTTGAGGAATTTGCCCAATTTGCTCATAATCATGCTTTACCATACATCTGAATTCTGAATGTTCTCTACTATATTACTGATTTAGTATTTAAAATTAAAATGTGACAGAATTGATGGATTAAGGAAAATCGCCAGTTTTGATAATTTCAAAATTTCAAGTTTTGATCAAAATTATCTACCTATAAATTGACTATCAGTTCAGTACTAGATTTAGCAACTTTTTGATGCCAGACGGTCCACTTTCAAGAATTCTTAAAAATTTGATCTAAATCGTTTTATGATTTTTACAAAAAAGGTAGGGCACTAGAAATTTCAGGTCAAAATTGCTGATAAATTCTTTAAAAAAATATAAAATTTGAATTTTTTTCAAAATTATGAGTTAAACCGGCTATTCTTCTTAATTGGCTTGAAAGATCTGCTCGTATAATAGCCATAAATTTAAAAAATTTTGAAATTTTATTAAAATTTTAGCTTGAATTATATTTTGTATCTGCATCTGTAGTAGTAGGTAGGTATTTACAATAGATGTATACATGTACTATGTAGGTATAAGTAAGGTAGGTACCTAGTACCTACAGATTATATGCAGGTACTATAAGTAGGTAGCATAATGAGATTCAGTTAAAAAAATCAGTTCAAATTATAACAATCAAGTGTAAAAATTAAATCAAACAATTTTTTTTACAGAAATGAGAAATTTTATGCTAATTGTTTGTAGGGGTATCTAATTTTCCGTTTCACATTTCATATTTGAAATCAAGGTCTTATGAATATGTGAATATTTATTGACATCCGGTATAAGTACCTACAGATATTTAAATTTTTACTATTAAATTGTTTAAATATTTAGCAAGATAAGATCTATCTGAAGTATTTAGTAGTAGATACATAATACACTCATATTAGTATACTATACTACATACACTACATAAGTAAATGGCATTAATTAATTCAAAATATTATCATACTATATGCTAGTATATATTCTACTACATAATATGTATGTACATACTTAGGTACAAATGTTTATTATTTCAGTGCAAAAACAATATTTACAAATAAAGCCATTTTACAAATTAGGATCATGTGTTTTATACCTTGTAGTTTAAAATTGAAATAGTTCAACATGTCATTCTATACTGATACAAGTAATAAATAAAAAAATATTAAAAAATTTAATTACTGAAATTCAATTTTGTACCAATTTTTTTAGGCAGTTTAGAAGAGGAGGATTGTAAGGAGGCTAGTAGCTCGAAGGTTGTTAACCGTAGAGGAGCCATCAAACACCAGAAAGTCCATGAGGTCAAGGGTCATCGATTTGTGGCCAAATTTTTCCGTCAACCGACTTTTTGTGCATTCTGTCATGAATTTCTTTGGGGATTTGGTAAGTCAAATTCATAAAATATGATTATTTTAGAAGCTTTTTCAATTAAGAAAATATTTTAAAAAGTATTTAGGTAATGTTTTAAATTATCTATTTTTAATTAGTTATGTATTAAATGCTAATTTTATTCCATTTTTATACAAAATATTATATTAGATTTTTTACAAAATCATTATTTCTAGCTAAATTAGAACAAATATTATGAAAGTTTAGTGCATTTCAGCTCGAAATTTTATAAATTAATCATTTTGAAATAGGTAGGGTACCTTAAATTTTATCAAATATTCTGGATTTCAAAAATTTCGAAAATTCGGTCTGATTTTTGTCTGAAATTTCGACAACTGAAATTCTGATAATAATTTAGGTAGATTAGAAGTCATTTAAGATAAGGATATTTTTAATTTTACAGGAATGACCATTTTTAAGGTTTAATTGTCTATTTAATTATCTTTAAATATTAATATTTTTGTTTTGTTCAAATTTTGTGTCAAAATGTTCAATATTTGTTTCAAAAAATGTGTAAAAAAAGAAAAATATGTAACTATTTCAAAAATACAATGTATCTAATTGCTATATTTTGTCTTAAATTAACAGGAAAGCAAGGATATCAGTGTCAACGTAAGCTTAATAATTTAATTTAATCTTAAATGTTGATAGTAAATAGAGACCTCTAATTTAAATATCGGGATTTTCAAAAAAGTTTCAACTCTCAAAGAAAAACCTAGACTGTTCTGAGAATCAGATTTGAGTCCCGAGTATTTTTGCAAATTTTTTTGTCAATTTGCCAAAATTTTAGTTGATGTAAATCTAAATAGAATATGTTGAGAGTACATTAAGGTTTATTTATTTACAGTGTGTCAGTGTGCAGTTCATAAAAGATGTCATGACAAAATCCTCGGGAAATGTCCGGGCTCTGGAAAGGAATCACAAAGCACAATTGTACAAAAAATGATCAAATATGCTTAAAAACGAGATTTATAAACTAAAATGTATCTTTATATATATTTTTACAGTATCTTCGAGAAAGATTTAAAATTGACGTTCCACACAGGTTCGAATACAAAAATTCAATTTTAAATAATTCAAATGATTGTACTTTTGAGCTGTAAGTCAAAAGTCGACTGATCCAATGTCGATTGGTCCAATACCTTTTAGTCCAAATTATGAAAAATACTAAATTGGTCAAAAATATATTCTATTTCACGATATTTTCTTAACATTTTGTTTAACATTATGATCATTAAATTTTTAAAAAAACGGGAAAATATCGATATTTTGCGGTATTGGACAATTCAATTTTTGGATCAGTCGGTCCTAAACCTTATAATGACATTACTCTAACTAAAAAATTGAATATACCTAAGTATACTAATGGTTTAAATTTTACAATTTTTGAAATTTTTGCATAATATATAATTCTTTGGCTTGATAGTAAAGTTATTTTTTTTATAGATTTAAAGGGTACAATTTCATTTCCCCAACATTTTGTGATCATGTAAGTTATTAGTTATTAGATAGATATCTATAATGTAAATTAAGCCTATAAAATACTGAATTTATCTAATTTTTCAATAAAGTGTGGCTCTCTTTTATACGGACTATTTAAGCAAGGTTTGAAATGCGAAGGTAAGTGCAAAAATACTCTCAATTTAAAATATATTAAGGCTTTGACTTTGTATAAAAAATCGGGGATTTGAAAAGAAAAACCGAGTTCCAGTCCAACTCACTTTTACTATTCTGTATTATACATTTCATGCTCTAAAAACCCATCTGTATACTTGTAGTTAGTCTTTGAACAAGGTTAAAATTTACATTTAAATATTTTTCACAAAAATTTGGCAAATAGTTTGAGAAAGAAATGCTTTTGAAATTGAAATAATTGGAGACATGCATACAATATGTGGAAAATGTAGGTAAATCATATCATAGGAATCTGTTTCTAAATATCTAACATGGTGTGATATATACTCGTATACGTTTATTTTTAATTGTAATTACAATATAGAATAAGCTTTAGTTCTAGTTGTTAAAACTTTTATTTTCAATATTTACCCTTTGAAATCTATAAAAATTTATAAAGTTCGTAAGTGAAAGGGTAATAAAGTATAAATATAGTTGCAGAACTTCTCAATAAGCTCGAAAAAAAGCTCAAATCTTCAAAAATAGAGATTTCAGGCTCAAAAATCTTTCAAATACCTTCTAATGTCCAATATTTCAAAATTATGGTTGTATAAAATTAGAAAATATGGCAAAAATATCAAATTTTTTGCAAAAATTTGCATCTAAACGAGCAAATTATGCATGAAATATGGTAAAATATCGAATTTTAGAAAAAAAATTTAAAAATTTTTTAAAAATTTCAAGATTCATCTTGTAAAATACCCAAATTTTTGTCAGATCGTAAGGTCAAACAGGACAAAATTTCTCAAAAATTAAAAATTGTTGAATTTATTCCAGATTTTTTGCAATTGAAAATTAGTATAAGCAAAATTAGAGACTTTTTCTCTAACTAATCCTATTTGTAGTCTAGTCTGTAGATTACAATTAGAGATCAACATTTTGATTACCATTCCCATTACCACTGGTATTACCATTCCCATGGTAGGTAATGGTAATACC
>JAQIXA010003049.1:0-15322 GCA_034699045.1 Nanhermannia cf. coronata Gr-Ori-00579 | reverse complement strand
CATAGAAATATGGATCACCTTGTACTCTCCCTACATTTTTTTTGATGAAAGAAATGCTTGTGAATATTAAATGCATTACAAATTAAAATCACTAGATTTAATTATTTCAGTTAATGAATATTATATTGCAAATGCATAATATAGTGTTTCTTATATTTCAAATCTAAAAAAAATATAAAAAAAATGGCCATTTCAAATTTTCTTAAATTTTCTATGATATTATCAACATATATAATAAACGCACTTTCATTTTCATTTACAGATCAATTTGAATTAAATCCAAATACTAATTTGTATAAAATCACAATATTTTACAAGTCTAGAAATGAGCCCCAAGAATCAAAATTATTTTCAAAACTCTCTCGAGCTGACTCCATCCAAATAATCTCAATTCTATCTCAATTTAAATATTCAAATTCAACCTATTCTCAGGAAAATATAATATTCCGTCGAAATCTTAAAATTTTAATACATCTGACTATACAACCAGGACAAATTGAGTTTAAAAATTGGATTCAATATAATCGAGTTTTAATAACAAAATTTACAATATTCATCGCCTTATATGTATGACCAGAATAATTTGTCAAATTTCGATTTTAGAAATATATATAAATGGTCATAAAACTCGAGGTTATTCATATGGTTTGAAAATAATTTTTTTATAATTTGTCAAACATGCCAACCTGCAAAAATAATTCATATAAATGAAATGGACGACAAAAAATTCGACTTTTTTTTCTTTCAATTTATTCACGATTTTTATCATAAAAATGGACATTTGAGCAAAATAGATTTAATCACACAGTATACTGATACTAGAAAAACAATAGCTAGATATCGGAGAAATGATCGAATAGCTTATCGACATATTTCTTCACCTCTTGTAATTTTCAATTACCTAATCCAATATTATAATTACACATTTGGGAATAAAATTCAATTTCAAACTCAACATAATTTCTCGGAAAATTTTGTTTCTTTTACGGATCAATTTTATTATAATCGAACCCCATCTATTTACACATTTGGTCCTGAAACAAATTTTTTCCTCGTTTATTGTAGAAAAACTAAAATAAAATCTTTATTAAATTGGGCATATCTTTTCTCACCTTTTGATCCATGGATTTGGCTCTTTATTGGCATTTTTCCAATTTTATTGGCCATAATAAGTGTCATAATATATAAAATAAAAAGAACCCTATTCCTTGATTATTTATTGGAATATTTCTCTAACATTTTGATGCAAAGTTTTGGGTCTTTGACTCGAACTCAAACCTTGCTTTTAACCTGGGTTGTAGGTTCAGCACTACTGAATGCATATTATGAGACATACCTTACAAGTACGAGCATTTTACCAATCCCCCCGAGAATATATAAAAATTTCGAAGATCTGATTAAAAATGGTTATAAATATAAAATTTATAAATATGAATTGGATGATGAATTTCGAACACGTACTTATATGAATCTGGACAAACTACTTGGAAAGTATAATTTTGAAGATTTGTATGAAATTGAGGATATCAATGAAAAAGACGCTACTATGTTACATAAGATTAAATTTTTGACTCGATTTCAAAACTCTACGAAAGAAATAGACGAAAAAAATGTTAAACTTTTGACAAATTATGGTTCAAATATTTGTGGGGAGAATTGCGATTGTTTTGCAACTCAAGAAAAATTCTTAATTTTGACAACTTTAAGGAAATTCTTTGGATTTAATTCACATCTGATGTATGAAATATATATTCATATATCTGAATCTGGAATTGAGAGATTTTTGGACCATATGCTCGATTATATTTCTATTTTAATGGCGGAAATTAACTATCCACAAAATACCAATAATAATTCAGAATATAAAGATTTATCTCTAGGATCTCTTTCAATTATTTTTATTTTATTTTATGGTATGATTTTCTTCTCATTGATTGAATTTTCATGTGAATATTTTCCTTGGCCAAATTTTTTTCAATATATTTTAACACACTTTAATATAGTTAATCGCTGAATATATAAGGTTTGAAATAATGTAAAAATATTTATTATAATTATGTATCAAATCTATGATTGTCAAATGTACAGGTATTTTGTGTTTGACCTAATTAAAATTACACTTATGGAATAAAACTCTTATATATACCCTAATCTAATCTTAACTAAAATTGATGAGTTGGTATATATACTTACAGTATATTATAATAAAATTACTTATTTATTAAATTCCCCAATCAGCAAATCCTAAATAGATAAATACCTAATCAAATTTAATTGTAAATAAAATTAGGTCAATTTTAGGTTACTTATAAATACAATAGTTGTCTAAAAAAACATATTTTTAATTTTTATTCGACTCTAAAAATGCTTAAATTAGTTGTATTTCTAGCACTTTTACACTCACTCACTATATTAGGTCAAAGGCAAGAACTCACTTTTCAAAATGGAAACTACATTTTGGGTTAACAATAATTACCCAAATTATCATTTTATTATAGGCTTAAATTTCATAAAAAATATTTCTTTTTTTACATGCCAAGGCTGGGATATATTGAACGAGATGTTGATAGTAAAATTTTATATGGATTATTAACATAATATTGATATTTAGCATTGAATTTTATTTTTAATTTTAAATTTTTTAAAGGTTGATATTCGAGTTAAAAGTATGGGATATATTGGATTTGGTTTGACTAACAATGGTGGGCCAGGAATGAGAGACTCTGATATTGTATAATTATAAATTTTGAAAAATATTTACCCGAAAGTTAAAATGTTTTTTTCAAAAAAAAATCGATTTTTTTTCTATTTTTGAACTGATTAAGGTTATTGCTGGACACGATGAAAGCGACGGTCTGAACTATATTGGGGTAGGTTTTTATAAATTGAAATTGAAATTGAAATAAATGATCCTAATATAATTTTTATAAGGATTTTTATGGAAGTACCAATGGACCACCAGGTAAAACCAGTTCTATCAAACAAAAATGTACAAATATTAAATTCGAAATCTTTGTCATCGACTACCCTTAAAGCCACTTAAACCTCATCTTTCGATTTTTCCCATTTGATTAACATGGGGAATCTAAAAGGTCCCCTGAACCCCAAAGGATGGGGCAACTTGACTTTTTTTGCTGAGAATGCACAACTAGACCCTATAAGGGTCCTTCAAAAGCAAATTAAATTGAAATCGATCGAGTAGTTTTCGAGTTATCCAGCGAACAAACAGACAAACAAACAGACGGACAAAGTGCAAACAAAGTTTGCATATAAATACACAAGTGCTCGCTTCGCTCGCCAAGAAAATAAATAGAATTTTGAACCAATTTTCTTATGGTTAGTGCTTGATGGTGATGGAAATGAGTCAAAGCAAAATGCTGAATTGCTTGAAGCCACTCAAACTGACGGAAAAACTTTTGTAAATTTTTTTTTGTCAAATTTTTATACCTAAATTGTATTATTTAATATGGTATTTATGTATAGGTACGATGGAGGAAACCTCTTAAAACTGGAGATATTGATGATATTCAATTTGATAACACTGATCAATACTTTATGGTAAAATAGCTACTAATATATATATATATAATATACAGAATAATACTTAAAACACATCTTCAAATTTTAAAATTACTCAATTAAATAACAAAAAAATAAATTATATTTTAAATAATATCTATTGAAGCTGAAAGTTTT
This sequence comes from Nanhermannia cf. coronata Gr-Ori-00579, assembly GCA_034699045.1. NCBI lineage: Eukaryota > Metazoa > Arthropoda > Arachnida > Sarcoptiformes > Nanhermanniidae > Nanhermannia > Nanhermannia cf. coronata Gr-Ori-00579. The sequence continues at coordinate 11,626 of JAQIXA010003049.1, read as the reverse complement.
GATTTTTTTTTGACAAAAATTCCTTATTTTTGTTTTTGTGTAATAAATTTTATTTTTTTCTATTTTAGTGGTCTTATTCAGATGATAATAGCGATATTGTCAACTACCATGGAGTAAATAGAGGAAAAATCCTCATTCCAAAATCAAAACTCTCGAAATTACCAAAAATTTATACATAAAAATGTTCAAAAATGATGGAAATTGATAAATAAAAATGAATTTTTTTTTGCAAAAATTAATTAATATTACTCGTATTCATATACACTTATATAAAGGAATGGATACATGCATACCTAAAATTAAATATATACCCAAGTATAAATTACAAATTCAAATATTTACACAATAAACACTCTCTCTGCAGGGTATCTACCCTAGCTACTAATAATTTTAAAATAAATTAAAATAAAACAAATAAAAAAATAATAGGAATATGTACATATATTATTAAAATAACTAAAGAAATAATTAAATTTCATGTTTCACTATATTTACTCTGTCGTAATCCCTGGATTCGCTGGACAATTTTTAATTTGATCAGAATATGTATTTGCTTTCTCTTTGATGATAATTAAGACTTTACGTATAACCAAGACAACTTCACTCTCAACTAAATAAGGCCTCAAGCCACACCACCATACTGAATTAATCCATATTTTGAGCCTTTTAAACAATTTTTCAAAGATTTTCATGAGGACTGCAGGGTAGACCTTCTCAAGGGCAAAATCGGCTGTAGATATGGCTAAGGCGATTGCCCATATGATGAAAACTGTGACGATATTGGTCTCCAAACTCTGGGGTCTGAATCCATTGTGCAGCATAGAATTATTTATTCGATGGTCCATAAGGGAGTCGAGCCAGGCCTTATTTGCCTTGGTTAATAACAAGATATAAAATAGATATGCACAAGTGATATATATCAATGATATATAGGTATACGATATTTATTTTAACATAAATATCATAATATTTTGATATTTTCAAATTTTCCAAATTGATAAAAAATAGGTCAAATTTTGACAAATTTATAACTAGTGTATAATATGGTTTTTTATGATTTTTTTTACAAAAAAACCGCATGTGACTAATTCAAAGTTGAATAAGGGTATAATTAAAAATCTAAATAACCTAAATACTACCGTAACTCTTGCATAAAAATTAATTCCAAAAACAAAATCATTAGGTATTGATTATTATTTTTGTTAGTTTAATATCAAAAGGAAAATATCAAAAAAATCAAAAATAAATATTAATATAGGTATCCGATATTTTCGTACCTTGTAGAATATTGGTTGCTGAATGTTCTCGAATGCTTCTAGGATGCCCGACTCTTGAGTGTGTCTTATCCGACCCTCGACCCATCCGTTTCTTAAAGAAACTCCCGCAATTCCGAAATTTTTCGTTTTTTTGAAGCGGGTCTCGCCGAGCTTGCAATGCCCCCTTTGGTAGTCCGTTTCTATGGTTGAAACCGAGGCGGCTTGGTCGGTGGTTAACAATAAGGCCTGGTCCTTCCAAGCAACTAGGTTTTTGAGTCCAACCAAATCCACCAGATGTCGTTCATATGGGGTCAAGGGGGCACTGAGTTTCATTTGATACCTGATATGTCTGTCAATATCTTTATAATACTCAAATATAATTAACGAATCTTTCTCCTCTACTATGAAATTTTCCATTTTGCTCGAGTTCCTTTTCACAGGTGTACGGTTGTTCAGAAGGGTCGGGTACTTTTTGAATAAATATTTCGTAGCAAATTCATAGAATGGCTTCTTATCAATGTCTTCTTCTAGTTTATATTTAAGACGCAAGATGTGACTAAAAGTAGTTGGGAAAAGTGGAGTAAATGGTGCAATGACACCAGTGATAACGAGTGAATTGTAGCCGTTCGAAATGACGATCCCAGCACTAAACAGCCAGATTATGAGGCATGGGAAGAGAACCTTAGAAGGGTCCAATATTACCTTGCTCAAATCCATCCCTTGACCTAATAAGGGGTTCAAATATTCACCACAACTTCCTATAAATCTCCAGATTTCCAGTTTACCCAGAATGAGGAGGTGTATGAGGGATAGTAGAGGGATGATGACCAAGATGGCGGCCCACGTGGGTCCGCCCATTGCGGCCAAATAAGTGTTGAACCGAAGACCAGTCTGTTTTATGGGTGAGCAGGTGTAAAAGGAGAAGCCGTGATGAGAGTGTACAATGTAGACAAAGTTTGGGGTTAAAAGGGTAACGTCGATCAAATCGACCATTGGATAGTTCAAAAGTTTGATGGCGCTCACATTAAACACTTGGAAAGGAGGGTTAGAAGCTTTAGAAGGGGTTAAGTTAACTAAGAGACTTCGCATTATCCTAATAGGCCTGATGTACGGCGATCTCCAGCCTTGACCAAATAATTCCTTTCTTTCCTTAATAAATTTCGTAGGTTTAAAGGCAAAGGCAGGAAAGTCATATATCTCGTACAACCAATCATTTTCCATAATGAAAGGTTGAGTTTTGAGATTCTTCAAGTAGCCGAAGGTCTCCTCGACAAAGTGTAGGGAAAGTGGGCGATCAATAACAAAATCTCGACTGTCAACCCTCACAAGGTGTTTTATGAAATGAAAGAAATTAAATGAGAGAAGACCGAAAAACTGAAGTTGGTTTTGCCCAGATTTTGTCTTACTGGTGAAGCATAGAAGGTGGACTTCAGTCACCTGACGGACTACAATAATTCCATTCCCTTTGACAACAGACTCCAAGCAATACTTTGTGCTGTTGAATGAAATTTAATAAATAAAATAAATAATTGCAATATAGACAGCATAATATATAATGTAATTTGAAGAGATGGGGTAGTTGACATAAGGTTGTAAATTTTAATTTAGCCAGTAATTGAGAATTAACTCATCTAAATTATATAATACATGGTCTATCTGTCTCTTTTTTTCTACTCCTAAACGATAACAGATTACACAAAATTATAGAGACAAAAATTGACTCTATTTTTCGAAAATTACAAATACATAATCAAAAATACTTGACCTAGGTCCAAAATCCAGTGACCTAGGGAAGGGACTATGGACACAAATTATGTAAAAATGGATTTTAAGAATATGTAAACGTTGAAATGAAACAAATGGAATATTATGGATGGAGATTGAGTGGAGAGAGTAGAGATGAAGACCGGCTCTGGGAGACCTCTATCAAAATAAGGCCCTCAAATGTCAATTTATCAAATATACCATTTAATACCTCTCTATACTTATAACCTTAAAAAAAACCATTAGTCAAAAGTGCCTTTTATTCAACAAGGATAATAATTTACTAACAAGAGAAGAGAACCTTTTGTCATGTATCCTATGAGTTAAATATGAGACCATATAGGTTCGAAAGAGTGGTTCATATGTACACATAATATAGCAATATCTAATTGTCATAGTGTCAAGGTCAAATGTTATAGACATCTTAAGTGAGCTCCTCGCGTTATCTCCCTTTTCTTTAACATAAGGTTTGGAGAAATGAAGAAATCAGAATCAAAGCGAAAGGGCAAAATAAAATTCGCCTTAGCTGCATCGAAATGCCGATCGAAATCGCTCGATTTCTCCAAATCCCATGCTAAAGCATAGAGGTAGATTAGGCGAGGCGCTCTCTTCAGATGGCCATAAAGCTTTGACCTTTTCATTTTAACCATTAGATATTGCTATGTTATGTGTGCATATGAACCATTCATTCGAACTTATATGGTTTCATAATCAACTTCAGGAATATATGTCAAAAGGTTCCCATGTAAGTCTCTCTTTTTTAGCACTCACCATGCGATGAATATGTTAGAGTTGTAGTAAAAGTCGAAAAAGACTCCTTTTAGTTGTACCTGTAAAGGTGTATTCGAGGCGAGTAGGGTTGCTTTCAATTTGCCCCATTTTGACCATTGCCACCTCAGGCGCTCGGAAAACTGATCCTTGTTCAAGGTGTTAGAGATGGAAGTCGCCCCCTCTATGACCAGTGTGTAGGAAACGTCGAGCTCCCAAAAATTCAAAGATTTCCCACTCGAATCCACGTGGATGTCCAGAATGCACCCACTAAACAAAATCCGAGAAATCGGCCCCAACTCGGCCAGCTCATGGGACCCAAGTGACGTCAAGGTCAAAGTTAACGTCACTGCAGCAGCACAGAATAATCTTCTGTAAATATACTTATGGTTATTATCAGGGCATAGGGATTCTAGGTATTTTAGATTTTTTTTTGATTTGTTAGATTTTTTTTAGATTTTCTTGGGATTCTAGTTTTTTTTAGATTTTTAACCTAAATTAACTTTTAAATCCTAAATTAGGTTTTTAGGTTTTTTAGGGTTTAAACTTTAAACCTAAAACTGTATAATGAAATAATCAATATTGTCTATTTATCTATTTTTAAATATTTAAATATTTAAAATATTTTTAAAGCATATTTATAAGATGAAATAAGAATTTTGTCAAATCAAAAAAATATTTAAAAAAATTTCGAGTTTTTTTTTGTTCGTTTTTTTAGTGGTTTTGATTTTAAGATTTGCTATTAAATTTAAACTTTTAATGCAAGAATATACATAATTATACAGAAATGAAATACATATAAATCTTTTAAAAATTTTCAAAGTGAATATTAATGAGATATTTTAGAAATTATTTTAGATTTAGTCATCTAAATTGATAGTTTTTTAGAACCTTTTAGGTACCTTATAAACTACCATTTTTAACAACCTAAAATCCCTTGCCCTGGGCCCTGATAATTAGTGTAATATATATACCTGTACATAATAAAATAAGTATGGGAACTGCCAACTTAAATTTTTTTGTAGAAATTTAAATTTATTTAAATTTTTGATAGATTCCTCCTTAAAATAGAAAGTTTTAAATGGTAAAAAACCTATGTGAAGTTAAGTTCTCATTTAAAACTTCTAAACAAAATTTTTTTGATTTGTTTTAATGCTTTCTCTTAATACTCGCCTATTAAAATAAATTGCAATTTTAAAGGGTGTTCTACTTTAAAAATAATCAATATTTCAAGTCACACTTGAAATATTTAGAATAAGAAGTTTACACAAAAAACACAATAATTTAAAATAATTAAAAATAATAAGTAAAGAACCTTCTATAGATGTAAATTTACCTTTGTAAATAGTTTTAAAAAATAGTGGATATATAATAAGACCCGAACATTTACCCGTTCATATCAAATTGAACGGGTAAATGTATAAAATTAAATTTGTAAAATTTGTATTGACTCTTTTTGCCAGATAAAAAAAGCATAATCAGGGCAAGGGATTTAAAGTTGTTAAAATGCCTGTTTATAAGTACCTAAAACGTTCGAAAAAATCCAGCGTTTTAGGTGTCTAAACCTAAAATATTTTTGGCCTTAAAACTACATTTTCAATTTAAAAAAACATTTTGTAAAAATTTTTGCTCGACTATTTTTTGAGATGATTTTATAAAATAGAATAAAACAATTTGGACTCTTTTAAAACTTACCATTTAAATGAAATCAAAATGTTTTTTTTTAATTATGAATTTAGTCAAATATTTAAAAAATAAATTCGGTTTTTCAAAAATTCTGGAGAGTAAATAGAGTCAAATTACACAATGGCAAAAAAAAGCACAAAATATTACCAATATTAGCCAGTTTAGGTTTAAAAACCTAAAAAACCTAAAAACCTAAATTAGGTTCTAAAAAGTCGATTTAGGTTAAAAACCTAAAAAACGTAGAATCCCTTGCCCTGGCTATGATTTTTTGAAAAGTACGAGATTGATAATCCCTTACAGGATTATCAATTTTTTTTTGATAACGCCTTTCAGAACTTAACCATCAAAATCTAAAGATGAACATATATATATATATATATATATATTAAAAAATAATGGTACATATTTATAGATAGGTAGGGTACTTCAAATTCAATCATATTGATTTTTATACTAAATAAGAGGTGATAAGAGGGCTAGATGGGTGAAAAAAATATTTAAATTAATATTAATTATTAAATTTTGCCCTATAGTATATGATATATGTACCCTACTATAAAACCTTCAGATTTTTAGTAATTGGTTTATCGAATATTTTTCAAGAGATACATTAGTCAATATTTTTAGAAAGTTTAAATAACCTAATCAAGCCTTCAAATATGACTTCAAAATGCATTTGAGTGAAACCTAATGAGGCCTTAAAACGAGCAAAAAGTGATTAATATCAGTTGATACATATGACCAAAACATTGAAAAAAGTCGATTCTTTTTCATTGTACCTATAGTATTTTGTAAATATAAAGCTCTTCTTAGCTTTTAATTAAGTAATATTTAACGTTTTAAAACTAAACTAATTATTTTGAGACCGCATTTAATTTTATATAAGACTACAAGTCTATAAATCTATATATGTATGTATAAGAAGAGCACAACCTTTGCCTTTGCATTTCAAATTTTGCAAAAATGAGTATTTTTAAGAAAAAAAAATCTTTAAGGTGACTGTGACTGCTTATCTCGTCCTTATAAAGAACTTATATATGTATTCTTGGAATAAAGATATTTTTTTGTCAAAATGACACAACTGGACCTAAATAAATCGGTTTTACTCTCACAATATACCCGCACCCTCATGAATATAAAGATAATTTATATAAATATATGTAGTTTAGTTTTAATGGTTTTTATTTTAATTTTACTCCAAAATATTTTAAATTTAAATTTAAAATAAAATATTTTGTTAATATGTTCAAACTTCCCGCCAAATAAACACGGCAAAGATACGTATCATTCGATAGAGCTCTATCAGAATATATAGATATATAGCATATATGAACAAAAAGAGAACGTCCAAAAATACATCAGAAATCCAAATTTTTAGCAATTTTTTTCAAATTTTCCCGCCTTCCAGGTGAGGTAGGAACTCCAACGTGTCATAAAATTTCGGGGTTTTCCCGCTCTATACGTGTGCCAATTTTTGGTCCAGATCCGAATCGCGGTTCGGCTGCAAACTCGCGAATGGACAGACAGACAGACAGACAGACTGACAGATTTTTCAGACTAGAATTCTGACTAGAATTTTGAATTTCGATCATTTTAACAAAACTAGAATTAGGCCTGCAGAACAATTATTATTGGAACGAATTTCTTAACAATTTCTGCGATATTTTTGGTCCATTAATCGGCCAAGGTATGGACATTTGGAGTAAGATTTCCAGGAAGAATGTAATATTTTACCTGCCTATAATTGCCTGGCTTCTTGGCGGAGGAATTGTCATCTCAAATGGATACACTGGTCTGTTATTGCACCATTTAAACCACTATTTCCATAAACATTTCAAGTCTTGATCAAATTAAAATAATATGATATATTTGATAGTCAAAAAATGATTGAATTCATTTTTAGATATTTTAAAATGAAATTTAGCCAACGTAGTGTAAACCCGCCAACAATACCTTACTATGCAGATAGTGATTTCGATAGAGAAGTCTTTATCTCGAAAAATCAGGAAATGTACTAATGCTAAGAATGTACGATGGTTACATAAAAATAAAAAGACGGAATGCTTACTACTGCAGACTCTGTAGTAGTAAGGTCATACAGTATGACCTTAAAATAACTACTATAATATTTATTAAAGGGTATGATTTAAGTCTTCATACTAATAAATGAGTCCATCATAATGAAACTATCATACTGACTCTTAATTTTAAAAAAAGTCTATCATACTCGATCAAAAAAATCTATCATACATAAACGAAATCATCATACTACAAGCTATCATACAAAAAAATGAAATTATCATACTACAATCTATCAGATTGTAGTATGATTGTAGTATTTTAATTTAATTTAACTGATATGAGAGATATCTTACAAACAAATTAATTTTATTTAGAATTTGAATGAAAAGTAAAATCCCTAAAGACAAGATCTTAATAAGAGAATTAGAACCTAAGGACATACATTTTTTGCGATTTTTTTTAGTGATTTATGAAATAAAATTAAAAGTTTAAAAAGTTACATTGTCATGAATAACATAATTAAAAAAATATTTTTTAGGATTATCTTTAGAAAAGGGTTAAATGCCATAATAATTATTAACAACTGTTCAATGGCAGTCTTTGTTTTTTCGGAAATTCCAAAAAAAAAAAAAAAAAAAATAGCCTATGTACATGCTCTTTTGTGAAAAGTCCAATGTTGAGGTTTTCAGCCTAAAACAAACATTTGACCTTTGCTGGACATTCTCTGCCTCCAGTTTAACGTTTAACAAGTCAGATGGACTTTTAGTATAAATATTCGTATGATAAAGTTAGTATGATAAATTCAGTATGATATAGACTCTCAGTATGATAGACTTTAACTATAAAGCTATAAATATTTGTATGATAAATTCAGTATGATAGACTTTTAGTATGATAGACTTTATTGATAAAGATTTCCCTTTTACGTATGATACTTTAAATATTACTGTTGAATATTACTGTTAAAAACACAATATCAATAATTATGTTTACTTAAGGCATAGTCCTGAAATATTGTCATATATACTTACATAGATAAAAATTATAAATTAAAACACGCCCATATGCTTGACATTGATTGAATAGTTGTCTGTCGGCTATCGCTAGAAAACATAGGTTTTTAATTTTATTTAAATAAAAGAATCTTTAAAAAAATATGTTTTTGTTAACATTGTTTATGATTCTGCTTTATTTCCCTGGTATAATTAATGCAGATGTTCAAAAACCAAAGGAAATAAAATTGACCGATTTGGATATTTGGTCGAGTGCGTTTGAAAGATGTAAAATTTTCATTTACATGCAATTTGAGGTTTACTCAGGGTTGAACTTTTGGTCCGTTTCTGTTCCATATACTGTGTTCGAGTATAAAAATTTACCCAAATCAGAGAATTTAGTTCGAAACAATCACAATGGAACAAATATAAAATATAATTCTTTAAAATCATCAATTTGGATATTTGCAAATAGTTCATATGATTCCTTAGATCCCAAAAAATTGAGTAAATTGTATGAAAACAATATAATAGGCCAAAATTCATATGCAAGAAATGAATTATTTTACTTTACAACTATCAAATTGTGGATACAACAAGATAAAATGTTTTTAGGAAGATTGCCACTAACTCTGAACAATTACTTGGTCAATTTTGAAATTATCATTCATCCAAATGCAACAACAAAAAGTTATATGAATAAATATTTCATTCTTCTTAATATAACATGCCTCAAAATACTTAAACATATACTAAAACATGGGCTATGCATCCAAATACAAGTTTTATAATTTATTCTTATGAAGGAGATATTTACTCTATAGATAGTCTCCATTTTAATTTCTATAGAGCTCGTAAAATGATCAAAATGCTGCGAGAATTTCCAAAAATTATCTTAAAATCGATGGAATTTTTGAAGATTGAAGGAATCGAAATGAAATCAATACTTTCTATGGGTCAAAAAGGCCAATTCGAACTATCAGTAGGTCAGCATATTTTCAAGGACATGTATGAATATTTTCAGAAAAAAATCCAAACGAATGAAACAAATAATTATGTCATTTTTGAGCAGACACTTTTGAATAAGGGGGTATCTTTTAGAGCATCCGTCATAATTCGATCTGAATCAGATATAGGTGATATTATAAAGGAAAAGATTTTTCTGGATTTTATCCCCTGGAGAGATACGAGTAAAAATTTCCTCACCTGCTCACCTATTTCAGAGGGGGGGGGGATTGAACTTTTCTTTTTCTGCATTTGATTTGGAAACTTTTCTTGGGATTATTTTCTCATTTTTAGGAATTTTCTTGGTTTTCTCAATCACTTTCTCTTTTGGTTATACTACTACTATATTGTTCATATTAATTGGACCATTTCTTGAACAAGGTGTTACAATCACCTTGATTCTTAATAAGAAGAAACGACTTTACATTATTTTTTTATTTATTTTGTGGATTTTTGGTTTTGGCCTCGTTATTTCAAATGGATTTCGAAGTTTTCTAACAACTGACCTTATTTTACCTTTTAAGAAATTATACCCTTCGGATCTTTCCCAATTGATTGGCAAATCTTATAAAATTTATGATTTCCGATATTATTTATTATACATCAACCTGAAATTGATTCTGATTTTGAATTTTGAGCTACTATGCAGGCAGGGACAAATGGGTAGAGAAAATATGCGAAATTTGTCAACTTTTAGATCCTACAAAGAATGTCTCGACAATTGCAAAAGTCTACATTATGGTAAAATTGTGGATCTTTATTTGGCTACAATTCCAGATTGTCAAAAATATCGATTAAACCCTAGATACGATTACAGCTGCATTAAATCATTATATAATATCTCTTTTAATAAGGTTAGTTTAAAAGCCATTACATAACGTTACATTATAAGAGATGAAATATTAAAACATTTATAGAGTATTTATTTATTATTATTATTATAATAGAGTTCTCAATTCGGGTATATTTAGCGTATTCGAGTTAGAATACGCGAATACTGACTCGTGTATATTCGGTAGGGGTTCAAACGCGCTGTTTTACGCAACAGCACACTCTCATTTCAGATGTAATAAAAAAAATGTAAAATTTTACTTGAAATCATGTAAAAAAGCCTCCTTTTTTTACTCGAATTAATGTAAAAAAGGCACTATTATAAATTCAAGTAAAGAATTACATTTTAAAATGTAATAATTTACATATACATAGAAAAGTAATTATTACATTGATTACATTTCAAAATGTAATTCTTTTCATGAATTTATGATATTGACTTTTTTACATTAATTCGTGTAAGAAAAATTGAGAGTGCATTTGCTGTATTACGCGCTGAAATCATGCTGTAATTTACAGCGCTGTAAATTACATCTAGTTTTCAGAAAATTTTATGTTTTTTGATACATTTTTTGCTATTTTATGCACATAATTTCAAAAATTTCATAAAATTGCAAAAAATGTAATATTTTATAACTAATTTATATTTTTTCATACATATCTAATTATATCAATTATTAATTAGATAGTATCTTTATTTTACATTTGAAGTCGATATTTCTACTGTTTTATCAATTTAGTTAGGGATATAGCGCATTTGAATTACAGCTGTAAATTTACAGCTGTAAATATATTTTTGCGTATTGGAACCCCTAATATTCGGGTATTTTTTAAAATTACTATTTTGAGAAAAAATCATTAGAATTCTTTAAAAATATTTATTTTTTAATTTAAAAAAAAATTAAAAATTTGAAATTTTTTTATAAGTATTGTATAAGTATACATTTAACTTTTAAATTAAATTTTTAAATTTTTCAAGTAATAAAAAAATACCCGAGTTATACGAGGACCGACTCGAGTCAATATGTCTCCCGAGTCGAGAAAGCCCAAATTGAGAACATTGCTCAACCCTATACCTAACCTATTACTAGGGTACCCTATAAAATGAATATTTTTAGATCAAAATTTGATTGTCGAACAACTCAATCAAATATTAGATCTCATAATTTAGAATTTATGTTATAAAAAAGTATAATAAATATCAAAAAAAAAATGCTCACTTTTTAAAAATAAATATTTTTTTTACATAATTCTGTGATCATCTTATCTGTGATAAGATGATTTTGTCTAAATAAATTGTAA